>CAUYQU010062196.1:0-16278 GCA_963574635.1 Cheracebus regulus | reverse complement strand
ATATTCACCCACCAAGAAGATGCATTGGGGAGGAGCCCCCCCCCCCCCCCCCCCGCCCAGGACTTTTCTGGGGGTATCTGAGGGTGTCAGTCACCATAAGATGCCTCTAGACCAGGGACCAAGCTGGCCCAGGGCAGACAGTCCTCAGGCGAGGCCAAGGGATCGAGACTGGGTGCCTGCCAGCGTGTGGGTCTGTGTGGGTACTGGCCTTTGGAGTCTGTGCACAGCTAAAGAAAAGAACCTGGGGAGGGAGAGCCCGGTCAGCCCCGGGATGATTTGTCATTACTTAATGAGATTAATGAGCCCCGGGGGCTGGTATGCAGGGGTGCCGAGGCGCTCATTAGAAGCAGATGCTCATGAGAACGAAGGCAAGTGGGGGCCTGAGGGTGGAGTGCGGTTCGCCCCACGCCAGGTGGCTTCCATTAATCTGTGGGCGGGGCCGAGGGCGAGGCTGCCGGGCTCCGTCCCTCCTACCCTTCCCGTCCCCAACAGCACCGCGGAGGAATGCCGCAGGGAAGCTGCCCGGGACTCCGGCACTACTGAGGCCCAGGAGGGAAGGCTGATGGGTTCAGGGGCAGCCCTTGTTGGCCACGATGGCGCCTGTGCCTGGTATGGAGTACGTGCTCAATAAATAAGCTGTGGATTGTTATCAGAGACAAGAGGGGCCTGGAGAGTGGGGCTAGAACCTCTCCCTTCCTCCCCTAGACACTTCTATGCCTGCAGGGATGTCCTGGCCCACTTCTCGGCCAGCCCCCACTTTCTAGTGAACCCTGGAAGTCTTGTAGGCTCAGGGAAGGCCGCTTTGTGGGCTCCGAACCTATAATTTAGTTTTCAGACCCACAAGCAGGGAGGTCTGTGGGGGGCCAGAGGGAGTTGACTCTCTGCCGCCCCACCCTGCCTGTATGTGGGTACACACACACACACACACACACACACACACGCACGGTCATAAAAACTCACATGCTCTTTAACGGCTCTAGTGAGATATAATTTAGTGCCCTAAAAGTTCACCCGTTTAAAAAAAAGCATGCAATCCAATGGTTTCTAGTATATTTTACAGAATTGTGTAATCATCACCATAATCTAATTTTAGAACATTTTCGTCATCTGCAAAAGAAACCTTGAATCATTAACAATCACTCCTCATTCCTCCACCCCCTCTTCCCCAGACCCAAGCAACCACTACTCCGCTTTCTGTCTATAGATCCACAGATTTGCCTGTTCTGGACGTTTTATATAAATGAAATCAGGCAATAGGTAATCTTTCATCACGTGATTCTTTCAACATGATGCTTTCAAGGTTCGCCCATGCTGTAGCATGTGTCAGCACTCTGTTCTTTTTAATGGCCGGAAAATATTCCTTTGTATGATGACACCACATTTTGTTTATCCCTTCATCTCTTGGATATTTGGGTGGTTATTACTTTTTTTTTGACAGACAGGGTCTCACTCTGGCGCCCAGGCTAGAGTGCTAGAGTGCTAGAGTGCAGTGGTATGATCCTGGCTTACTGCAGCCTTGACTTCCTGGCTCAAGCAATCATCCTACCTCAGCCTCCTGAGTAGCTGGGACTACAGGCACGCACCACCATGCCTGGCTAATTTTTTTTGGTAGAGACGGGGGTCTCACCGTGTTGCTCAGGCTGGTCTCGAACTCCTGGCCTCAAGTGATCCTCCTGCCTCAGCCTCCCAAAGTGTTGGGATTACAGGCTCGAGCTACCACAAGGCCAGTTTCTACTTTTTGGCTACTATGCACAATGCTGCCGTAAATATTCAGCTGTGGGTTCTTGTGTGGACGTACGTGCATTTCTCTTGGATATATACCCAGGAGTAGAATTTCTGGGTCATGTGGTAACCCTAACTGTGAAATTGTTTTCCAACGTGTCTGCACCATTTTACTTTCCCACCAATAACGTGTAAGCGTTCCAGTTTCTCCACATCGTCATCAGCAGTTGCTGTAGCCTCTCTTTTTTGTTGTATTCATCCTGGTGGGTGTAAAGCGGCTTTGATTTGCATTTCCCTTACTGCTGGTGACGCTGAGCATCTTTGCATGGGCTTATTGGCCATTGGTGTGTCTTCTCGGGTGAAATGCCTATTCGGATCCTTTGCCCATTTTTTTCAACTGGGTTATTTGCCTTTTTGCTATAGAGTTATAAGAGTTCTGTATATATTCTAGATAGACATGCCTTATCAGATCTGATTTGCAAATATTCTCTCTCATTCTGTAGTTCTCTTTCACTTTCTTGATGGCATTCTTTAAGGCACAATTTTTTTTTTTTTTTTTTTTTGAGATGGAGTTTTGCAATTATTGCCCAGGCTGGAGTGTAATGGCATGATCTCAACTCACTGCAAGCTCCACCTCGCGGATTCAAGCGATTCTCCTGGCTTAGCCTCCAGAGTAGCTGGAATTACAGGCGCCTGCCACCACACCCAGCTAATTTTTTGTATTTTTAGTGGAGACAGGGTTTTGCCATGTTGGCCAGGCTGATCTCAAACTCCTGACTTCAGGTGATCCACCCACCTCAGCCTCCCAAAGTGCTGGATTACAGGTGTGAGCCACCACGCCTGACCAAAGGTGTAAATGTTTAAGTTGTTATTAAGTCTGACTTAACAATCTTTGCTTTGTTTCCTATTTCACTCCGCTTTGCTTTTTCTGAACTTTTATTCATCCATTACTCCCTCCTCCATTTTTCTTTCATTGCTTCTGCTCACAAACTCACACACTCAGCTTCCAAAGCCTCTGTTTTTCCAAGAAGGGCATGGGGCATGATTTGCTCCCAGGAATCCTTCCTCCACGTCTACCTTAGGGGAATCCTCCTCCTGCGTATTGACAGAGCTACAGGGAGGGGGTGGCCTGGGATCAAGGGCCAGTGGGTAGCAGGGAGGGGAAGTTCCATCAACACGCTGCATCCTTCCCAGGTTCCAAGGACAGGGCTCTGTGGAAGCACAGGGAGTGGGAGCTTCCCCACACCTGAAATACCTTTTTTTTTTTTTGAGACAGTCTCACTCTGTCGTCCAGGCTGGAGTGCAGTGGCACATTCTCACCTCACTGCAACCTCCACCTCCTGGGTTCAGACGATTCTCCTGCCTCAGCCTCCTGAGTAGCTGGGATTACAGGCACAGGCCACCACGCCTGGCTCATTTCTTTTTTTGTATTTTTATTAGATACAGGGTTTTACCACGTTGGCCAGGCTGGTCTCCAACTCTTGACCTCAGGTGATCGGTCCACCTCGGCCTCCCAAAATGCTGGGATTACAGGCATGAGCCAATGCGCCCGGCCTGGGCTTCTTCACATGGGCTCTACACCCCTCTGGAAATTGTATGCACAATGATGGCTCTAGTGAGTTTTTCTCAGACAGAAATGCATGGTCTCCATGAGATCTTCAAAAGGATGCACAAAGCAAGAAGGGCTCAGAACAACCAAGCTATGGGAGCCTGGCAGGTCCCCACAATGTCCAAGTCCCGTGGTAGCATTTCCCTCGCCCTGAGGGAGGACACGGCTTCTTCCCTGGAGGGACCAGGCAGTATCGGCTTCCCATGGGTCCTTCAGGCTCTCAGAGCTCAGCCCAGGGAGCCGAGACAGGCCGGCTCCCACGGGCACTCCTGGGGTCTGCCTTGGTCACCCCGAGGCTCCTCCCCAGGCGGGCTTGAAGCAAGGGAGAAGTCATGCCCACCCTTCTGGAGGTGGAGGTGCCCTCTCCAAGGCCCCGGCAGGGCTGAGTTGCAGGAAACCGAGGGCAGGAAGAGGGGCTGGGCCTGGGCGCCGCCTGCTCCCATCTGCAGAGCATCAGTGGGGCAGGCGGGTGGGGGCTTTCGAGGGGGGCCGGGGAGGAAATGAGAATAAACACAAGTGAGTGGGGAGGGAAGGGGGGCTGCGCCTAAGCCCCTTGGCAGCCCATGAAGGGAAGTGACACAATGAGGAATGTGTTTCCCTCTGCCCGTCCCTGACGTGGGGGTGGGAGGCTGAGTCCTGAGAATGGCCAGACCCCAACAAGGGCCAGGGGGCACATGCTGGGACAGCCCCGGAGGGGCGGGCAGTGAGGATGGGGTCTGGCAGCAGAACGGTGGAGGCTGGGCTGGAGGGGCACCCCTGTGCAGCCAGGGTACTTATCCTACACCCTGCTCCCTCGGCCAGGGGCCTAGGGTCAGTGTCCTGGCATAGTCCCTGCGTGTGCCCCACCAGGGGGCACCTCCCAGCACACCCCGGCGTGGAAGCTGTCCCTCCTCTAGGGAACTGGTCCCTTCTGGTGGCCTTCCCTTCCTTCTCCAGGGACTCAGGGTCATGGAGGCCAGCTGGGTCCTTCAAGTCCCTCCTATGAGAAGGAGCTGAGGACGAGGGCTCCCCTGGCCGTGGGAAGGGCTGTGCAGGGTGTTTCTGTCCCCAACCAGGACTGCGCACAAACAGGCCCCCTGGTGGGACAGGACCTCCCCGTCCTGAACACCCAGTTCCTCTCCTCCCAGCGGTCAGCCCACTTGGTTAACCCCCTCCTGCCCGGTAATCCAGAGATATTGATGCGGCTGTGATGAGCAGGGCCTGGGAAAACAGGTGGACTCCAGACATCTCTGTGGGTCTCCTGTCTTCCCGCCACAGCCCCTTCAGACACGTGGGCTGTTCCAGGGCCCCCACCCTCGCCTGCTGCCTCACAATCTCCTGCCACTGGGTGGGAGCCAAGAGACCTCTGCCTCCATCTCAGGCCCCAGGACAGGAAGGCTGGCTGGGCCGTGAGCCCTGTGAGCTCTGCGGACCTGAAGCCTGTCCTGTTTAGCTTAGGAAAGAGCCAGGCGACCTTCGAGCAGGTGGGCAACTGGCCTCACCACCCTGCCTTCTAGGCACCTGTACCCTGGCTGTGCTGGGCACAGAGGACAGGATGAGGGAGCAGGCTAGTGAGCTGGCACCCACCTCGGACCTGGCAGGTGTGGGGTTGGGGCAGGCAAGTACCCAGCAGGTCCCCTGTGGGTGGGCACTATACCTTCAGCACTGTCCCTACAGCCCCGGGAGCAGGTGAGGGAGTGGGCAGAGAGTTGTGCCCTGGCCATGGTTGAATTTGAGCCACAGACTCAGGGCTGGAAGTTGCCGTGAGGACTCACCTGTGGCTCACTCCTCCAGGCCAGGCCTGGCCCCTGGGATCCCTAGGGGGTCACAGCCCCCTTCTGTTCTGTCTCCACACTGTGGGCTCCTGCAGAGACCCATGGAGAAGACAGGACTGAGGACCTTGAACAAGCTCTCACCTCACTGGCTTCCTCATCTGAAGGAGGAGGCTGGACAGCAGGATTTACACCCCTGTGCTGGAAAGGAGCCAGGCAGAGTTCAGCTGGGCATCAGCCAGCCAACTGACCTGTCTCCTTGCCTGTCAGATGGAGAGGGGCACAGGGATAAAATAGCCACAAAAACACCTCCCTTGGCCGGGTGTGGTGGCTCACATCTGTAACCTCAGCACTTTGGGAGGCCAAGGTGGGAGGATCACTTGAGCCCAGGAGTTCAAGACCAGCCTGGGCAATATAGTGGGACCCTGTCTCTACCAAAAAAAAAAAAATTTTTTTTAATTAGCACCACACCTGTGGTGCCAGTTGCTTGGGAGGCTGAGGTTGAAGTATGGCTTTTGAGGTTACAATGAGCCATGATCATACCACTGCACTCCAGCCTGGGTGACAGAGAGACCCCACCTCAAAAAACAAAACAAAAAAACTACCCCTGCCATGCGCCCCCTCCCCTGCCCACAATGGCTAGACTCAAGAAGCTTCTGCTCTTGTATAGCAATTTACAAAAGACCATGACACCTATTTTCAAATGCTTCCCAGGGCAGCCCCAGCGACCTTCAGGGCAGCTTGGAGGTGGGTCAGCGTGGGAAAGGAGGCCTCCTAACTCCCAGCCCCAACTCCTGGCAGATTCTTCGTCTTCTTTCCATTCTGACCAGTGCCCCCTGATGGTAGCCAGGGAGGAGGCGGAGGAGGCCTGTCCAAGGAATTGGTTTTGTTTTGTTTTTGAGATGGCATCTTGCACTGTCACCCTGGTGGGAGTGCAGTGGTGCAATCTTGGCTTACCGCAACCTCCACCTCCTGTGTTCTAGCAGTCTCCTGCCTCAGACTCTCAAGAAACTGTGACTACCATGCCCACCACCATGCCCAGCTAAATTTTTTTGTATTTTTAGTAGAGACGGGGTTTCACCATTTTTGGCCAGGATGGTCTCAATCTCTTGACCTCATGATCCACCACCTCAGCCTCCCAAAGTGCTGGGATTACAGGCCTGAGCCACCGCGCCCCGCCAGAGTGGGGTGGTTCTTTAATCCCACCTCGAACCTAGTGCTGAGGAGAGCAGAGGTTTAGCAGGAAGTGAAGTCCCTGAGAAACCCAGCAACAACACCGAGGTGACAGTGAGGACCCCGCCCGGGGAGAGGTGTGAGGGCCTGTGCACTTGCCTCTGCAGGGACTTGAGGAACAATGTCATCAGCACAGTGCAGCCCGGTGCCTTCCTGGGCCTGGGGGAGCTGAAGCGCTTGTGAGTGGCATGCCCTTCCCTCCCGAGGGAGAAAGTCACCCCTCTTGCCCCACGCCCACCCCTTCCTCTCACCCACCCACACCTACCCCTCCTTCCACTTGGCACCATGGCTGGGGTCAAAGGAGCTGGCATTTCCAGTCCAGCTGTGGCCCTGGCCCCAACCTCATCTCCTTTTTCATCCTGCCTCCCCACACAAGCCCTGGTCCCACCCATGTGTCCCTCACAAGTGGACCTGTGTGCTACCACGTGGCCGGCTCGCTGAGCTTGCCTGTGTCTCTCTAGAGATCTTTCCAACAACCGGATTGGCTGTCTCTCCTCTGAGACCTTCCAGGGCCTCCCCAGGCTTCTCCGACTGTGAGTGATGGGGCGAGAAGCAGGGAGGAGAGGAGAGGGAAGAAGTGCGTGGGAAGCAAGCAGTGGCCCCAAACCCTCCACATCTCACCTGCTCCCCTCCGCCAGCCCAGGGAGACTCTAAGATCCCACCTCAGTTGTTCCCTGTCCCCTGCAGAAACATATCTGGAAACATCTTCTCCAGTCTGCAACCTGGGGTCTTTGATGAGCTGCCAGCCCTTAAGGTTGTGTGAGTATCTCTTCCTAGCGCAAGGACCCAGACCCCTGTCCCTTCCTCTGCCCAGGAGGGATGTATAAGCATCGTGATTACTGTGGCTGGCCTCACGAGTGGTCACAGCAGACAGTGCCTGAAATGCACCCCCCACCCTACTTACCACAATGCCCCAGGGCAGAGATGACGCACACGGACTGGAGTTTGCCCTCCCACCCCCTCCAGCCTTGTCCCTCCCTGGGACCCCAGGCCACCCATGAGCCCATGCTCCCTCTGCTCTGCTCCGTGACCCCTCTGCCCACCCTGCAGGGACTTGGGCACCGAGTTCCTGACCTGCGACTGTCACCTGCGCTGGCTGCTGCCCTGGGCCCGAAACCGCTCCCTGCAGCTGTCGGAGCACACCCTCTGTGCCTACCCCAGTGCCCTGCACACCCAGGCTCTGGGCAGCCTCCAGGAGGCCCAACTTTGCTGCGGTGAGCAAGGCCTCCCCACTGCACATCTACCAGGGACCCTGCCTCCCACCAACCCGGGGCCAAGACACGAGGCTTCTCCCTCAGACCCACAGAGTTTTACCTTTCTGTTGCAAATTGCAAAAGACCATGACACTGAGTCCTGTTCCTGCATTTAGGGAGACCTCATCTTTATGTAAAAATCGCCATCCAAGATGTGCCCAGCACAAAAAGGCTGTTCTGTGCTATCCTTCAGTACTGATTTGCAGCAGCTCTCCCACAACGAGAACCACGTTTAATACCCCAGTGACCCTCCCTGCTGGGCGGGGCCGGTCTATTTTTCCCCATCCGCCTAAGGCTGTGCGCTGGGCGTGGCCTCCAGGGCATCCCCTTTCCCTCGGTGTCCCGTCAGGCCTCTATCAGCTTATCTTTTCTTTTTTTCTTCTTTTTTTTTTTGAGACGGAGTCTTGCTCTGTGGCCCAGGCTGCAGTGCAGTGGTGTGATCTCGGCTCACTACAACCTCTGCCTCCCAGGTTCAAGCGATTCTCCTGCCTCAGCCTCCCAAGTAGCTGGGATTACAGGTGCCTGCCACCGCGCCCGGCTAACTTTTGTAGTTTTAGTACAGACGAGGTTTCACTGTCTTGGCCAGGCTGGTCTTGAACTCGTGCCCTCATGATCCACCTGCCTCGGCCTCCCAAAATGCTAGGATTACAGGCATAAATCACCACGCCTGGCCTCTATCACAAAATGCTAGGATTACAGGCATAAGTCACCATGCGTGGCCTCTATCAGCTTTTCTAAGCCCCTTGGGGGTGCTTGTTTATATTTTCATCTGGCCCCACCTCTTGCGGTAACGTGAGTGCTGAGAAAGGAGCACGTTTCTTTGTCCAAAAACTGCCTGTCCCTGCCCTTTACCCTTATCCCTGGAGACTTTCCCTTGACCCCTTTTCCCTTGCAGCTGGGGCAGGCTATAGGCAGAGGGCCACGCCTCATCCTACTGGACTGTCGCTCACACGTGCAGCCTCACACACGTGTGCACTTGGGCCTCACTCCTGGCTTCTCCTCCCACAGAGGGGGCTCTGGAGCTGCACACGCACCACCTCATCCCGTCCCTGCGCCAAGTGGTGTTCCAGGGGGACCGGCTACCCTTCCAGTGCTCCGCCAGCTACCTGGGCAATGACACCCGCATCCGCTGGTACCATAACCGCGCCCCCGTGGAGGGTGACGAGCAAGCGGGCATCCTCCTGGCCGAGAGCCTCATCCACGACTGTACCTTCATCACCAGGTATGAGCCCGCTGCCCCTCCTCAGGCCTCAGCATGGGGCCGGGGGCCCACCCTACCTGTCACCAGCCCTCAAAAGAGCTGTATCCAGATGTGTTCCTGGGAGAACGTGCATGTGTATTCATGGAAAGCTTGGACTAAGTTATCAGTGGTCTGGGTAGAGACTACAAATACACATCTGATAGAACAAAATCATGACACTTGACACTCTAGTGCCCTTACACTGTATAGAGGCCTCCCACCTAATGTCACCAGATTTAATCTCTACAGTAGACCTGCAAGAGAGATATTATCAGCTCCATGATAAGGATGGGGAAATCGAAGCTCAAAATAACAGTATCATAAGGCCAATCAGAATAAAAGAAGTGCATACTTGCATCCCTTGTTTCACTAAAGAAAGCAGGACCTGCAGCTAGTGCCCTAGGACAGTGCCGAGGGAGGGCGGCGTGGCTCATACCTAGTGGGCCTGAGGGTGACTCACCAGCCAGCCCTGCCTGCCACCCGCAGTGAGCTGACGCTGTCTCACATCGGCGTGTGGGCCTCAGGCGAGTGGGAGTGCTCCGTGTCCATGGCCCAGGGCAACGCCAGCAAGAAGGTGGAGATCGTGGTGCTGGAGACCTCTGCTTCCTACTGCCCTGCTGAGCGCGTCGCCAACAACCGCGGGGACTTCAGGTTTGGCCCGCACAGCCCAGTAGAGGGCTGCCCCGCCCCCAACCTCACCCAACCCCACCCTTGGCTGACACCCCAACATCACAGGTGTCAGGGCTTCCCCATCCACTGTCTCCATTGGATCCTAAAGATGGAGGAAACACTTCCTTTTATCATTCAGCTTGAAGCTTTGTTATCAAATGGACTTTATGTACAAAATTATCATCTGAGGCCAGGCATGGTGGCTGATGCCTGTAATCCCAGTAGTTTGGGAGGCTGAGGCGGGTGGATCACCTGAGGTCAGGAGTTCAAGACCAGCCTGGCCAACATGGCAAAAACCTGTGTCTACAAAAAATTAGTCGGGTGTGGTGGCCGGCGCCCATAGTCCCAGCTACTCAGGAGGCTGAGGCAGGAGAATTGCTTGAACCTGGGAGGCAGAAGTTACAGTGAGCCGAGATCATAACACAGCACTCCAGCCTGGGCGACAAGAGTGAGACTCAATCTCAAAAACACAAATTACCATCTGAGATGTGCTGCACAAAAAGAATTTTTTTTTTTGAGAAAGAGTCTCGCTCTGTTGCCTAGGCTGCAGTGCAGTGGCGTGATCTCGCTGCCTCGGCCTCCCTGGTAGCTGGGATTACAGGTGCCCGCCACCATGCCCAGCTAATTTTTGTACTTTCAGTAGAGATGGGGTTTCACCATGTTGGCCAGGCGGGTCTCGAACTCCTGACCTCAAGTGATCCACCTGCCTTGGCCTCCTGAAGTGCTGGGATTACAGGCTTGAGCCACTGTGCCCAGCCAAGACTTATTTTTTTAGACAGGATCTCGCTCTTTCATCCAGGCTCTGGTGCAGTGGCACAATCGTAGCTCACTGCAGTCTTGAACTCCTGGGCTCAAGCGATCCTCCTACCTCCGCCTCCAGAGGAGCTGGGACTACAGGCACAGCCCACTATGCCCAGCTTATTGTGTTGTTTTCTGTAGAGACAGAGTCTCACTTTGTTGACCGGGCTGGTCTCAAACTCCTGGGTTTAAGCAATACTCCCGCCTCAGCCTCCCAAAGTGCTGGGATTACAGGCGTGAGTCACTGCGCCGGGCCACAAAAAGGCTTTTATTTGCTTCCTTACAGTCATAGTTTGCAAAAGCTTGCCCACAAAGAGTGTCACCTTTTAAGATCCCAGTGACTGTGTTATGCAGGGATGCTATTATTCTCCCCATTGTACAGCTGACAATACTGAGGCCCAGAAAGGATAAATGCCTTGCCTGAAGCCACAGCAAATAAGTGGCAGAATTTGAACTTGAACTCAGAACTCTAAAGTCCAGCCCTCTATCAACTGTGACAACCCAGTCAGAACAAAGAGAGTGGAACTTGGGAACCCCTGGAAGGCTGGTCTGAACCCGCTCCTCAATCCTTCGCCAAGCCTCCGAGGAGTCAGGCCTCACACTAAAGTCAGGGGAGGGGCTGTTGTCCTGAGAACTCTCGATCATCGGCAACTTCCTGCCTCTGCCCCCAGGTGGCCCAGAACTCTGGCTGGCATCACAGCCTACCAGTCCTGCCTGCAGTATCCCTTCACTTCAGTGCCCCTGAGTGGGGGCGCCCTGGGCACCCGAGCTTCCCGCCGGTGTGACCGCGCTGGCCGCTGGGAGCCGGGGGACTACTCCCACTGTCTCTACACCAACGACATCACCAGGGTGCTGTACACCTTCGTGCTGGTGAGGAGGGGCTGGGGCAGCCCACCAGCTCTGCTTCGGGGGCACCGGGAAGGGAGAAGCCAACCTGACGGGCAAGGGGAGCCCAGCCTCTGGGCCGCTGGGCTGTGCCTCCTGTCCCTGCCCATGCAGAGCCAGGGGCCACCGTCTGCCGGGGGATTCAGACACACTGAGGCCACAGTGAGGAAAGACACCAGGCCTCCGTCCCATCTGGCCACCTCATGCCTTTACTAACCAACACTAAAGGCAGAGTCCCACTGTCCTTACACCGGGGTGCTGGCAGTGATGGCCTTAGGCTGTGATGGTCTCAGCCTCTTCCGCCCTCCTGGCTTGATGAGACCCAGCAGGTGGTCTGGACTCCTGTCCCCAGGCACTGAGCACTAGCACAGAGCAGAGGGTCCCCAGGGGCAGTTCGGGGGCAGAAGGAACAGGCAGGATGATCCTCTCTCTTCCCACAATCCCCAGATGCCCATCAACGCCTCCAACGCGCTGACCTTGGCTCACCAGCTGCGCGTGTACACAGCCGAGGCCGCCAGCTTTTCAGACATGATGGATGTAGTCTATGTGGCTCAGATGATCCAGAAATTTTTGGGTTACGTCGACCAGATCAAAGAGGTGAGACAGTTGGACTTCTGGAGCTTGCAAAATGCCCGCATCCCGCTTTGCTTAAGCCTCTCTCTCCTCCTAGCCCTGGGTCCCAAGCCCTGCCCCTGCCCTTAGCGATTCCCGTGTCCCCCCAGCTGGTGGAGGTGATGGTGGACATGGCCAGCAACCTGATGCTGGTGGACGAACACCTGCTGTGGCTGGCCCAGCGTGAGGACAAGGCCTGCAGCCGCATCGTGGGTGCCCTGGAGCGAATTGGGGGTGCCGCCCTCAGTCCCCATGCCCAGCACATCTCAGTGGTAATGGGGGTCAGCGTGGGAGGTGGCGTCAGCGTGGGAGGTGGCGCCAGCATGCAGAGGAGGGAGGCGCCCCCTCTTGGGCATGCACCTGCTGTGCCCCAGCTAGCAAGAGCAGCAGACGTGACAAAGTTCTGAGCCGTGGGGTTCACTTCCAAGTTGTCAGAGGCAGCGCTAAGGAGAGGCAGCCAGGGACTGTGGATAAATGAAGCCAGACTCTGTGGTGGGGAACTGAGCCAAAGGGCCAGCCTGAGGGGAATAAGCAGGAGGAAAGGTGAACGGAGTAGAGGGATGGGAGGAGGGCTTGATGGCAGGGCCGACAGCACTGGAGATGGAGTGAGTAATGGAAGTTGTCTGAGAGGAGGTGAGGGCTCCAGTCTGCTAACAACCGCGGTGCAGCATCCTCTACGTGCAAGATACTGTGCTAGGCCCTTAGGGCGATGCACAGGGGCGAGACAAGGAGCCTGCTCCACAGCTGAGTCGGGCAACAGAACTGGCATAGTTAAGAGGTGAGCCAGAGGCCCGGCGTGGCCCCACCTGTAATCTCAGCACTTTGGGAGGGTCTCCCGAGGCCAGGGGTTGGAGACCAGCCTGGGCCACAAAGAGAGATCCAGTCTCTACAAAAAAATACAAAAATTAGCCAGGAGTGTTGGCATGTGCCTGTGGTCCCAGCTACTCGGGAGGCCAAGGTAGGAGGATCAGTTGAGGCCTGGAGTTTGAGACAAGCCTGGGCAACATGGTGAAACCCCATCTCTACAAAAAAATATGTTTTTAATTAGATGGGCATGATGACATGCCTGTAGTCCTGGCTACTCAGGAGGCTGAGGTGGGAGGATCACTTGAGCCCGGGATTTGTAGGCTGCAGTGAGCTATGACTGTGCCCTGCACCCCAGCATGGGTGACACAGCAAGAACCTGTTCCTCTAAAAAAAAAGAGAGAGAGAGAGGTGGCTTTGAAAAGACTGAAGATTGAAGGGGAAGACTACAGCCTGAGCAGGTCCGTTGAGAGGGTATGTGCAGTCCCAAGCAGAAGGCCACCATCTCAAATGGTGGGATGACAAGGTTCCTGTCCGCAGAACTCGAGGAATGTGGCACTGGAGGCCTATCTCATCAAACCGCACAGCTACGTGGGCCTGACCTGCACAGCCTTCCAGCGGAGGGAGGGAGGGCTGCTGGGTACACAGCCAGGAAATGCTGGCCAGAGCCCCCCGCCTGAGCCCGAGCCCCCAGCTGACCAGCAGCTCCGCTTCCGCTGCACCACCGGCAGGCCCAATGTCTCTCTGTCGTCCTTCCACATCAAGGTGGGCGCTGGGGGAGGGGAGGTGGTGGGGGATGGGAGGCACTCAGACGCAGGTGCCTGGTGGGGGCAGTGAGGGGGGGAGGCAGAGGCTGCAAGACATCAGTGCTCCAGGGGGTCCTGGTGTCTCTGAGGAGCTCCTATGTCCCCCCAGAACAGCGTGGCCCTGGCCTCCATCCAGCTGCCCCCGAGTCTGTTCTCATCCCTTCCGGCTGCCCTGGCTCCCCCGGTGCCCCCAGACTGCACCCTACAACTGCTCGTCTTCCGAAATGGCCGCCTCTTCCGCAGCCACGGCAATACTTCCCGCCCTGGAGCTGCTGGGCCGGGCAAGAGGCGTGGCGTGGCCACCCCCGTCATCTTCGCAGGAACCAGTAAGGGGTTGAACTTCCCGCCCCGCCTGGGGTGCCTCCTGTGTCTCTGCCCTGAACCCCTTCATCCTGCCCTTCCCTGGCCCACAGCCCCCCTGTGCCCTAGTGGGACTGACAGAGGATGTTGGGTCCCTCACCTTTTCCCAGCAGGGCAGAGGGCAGAGATAGTCCATTGAGAAAGGGTTTGGAGGAGAAAACGCTCAGGAAGACATTGCATTTTATATCCTAGATTTATTCAGTTTTAAGAGGGCTGTGAGCACAACTCCCTCTAACACACACACCATGGGCCCAAAGCAGGCAAGCAATGCTGAATGGGGCCCGCTAGAAACAGCGCTGTCACTGGTGCTGGAAGGAATCAGAACATCTAGGCCATGGTCCCTGCTCCCACAGAGGCCACCATCTCACTGAGCAGTAGAGGGTGAAGTAACCTCCCAGGGCAGCCGTAGGGGAGATTCCAGGCAGCTGCTGCCCAGGCAGCCCAGGTGAGAAGCATTCTGAAAAGGCAGCAGTTGTGGTGGAGGTGGGACTGGCACAGATGGGCCTTGAGGGATGATCAGGAGTTCCAGAGACACTAGAAAGGTGGAGACCAGGGCGGAGGAAAAACAACATGAGCAGAAGTGTTGGAGGTAGGAGACACTGAGTGTCTGACTCACCACCCCGCTGGGGGCCTGGCACCCAGGAAGCAGACGGATCACCTGCAGCCCCCCTCTTACCGTTCCATCTCTCCCCTCGGGACCAGCGACCCCACACCTACTTTCTTTCTGTCGGTCATTCCACTGTTGCTGGCATCAGCCCGTCTCTGGCCCCCACATCCCCATCTCAGTCCATCCCTCATGCTGTCACTAGATTCACCGTCTGCAAACTGCATCAGAGAGCCCCTTCAAAGTTTTGGGCTGCTTCCATCATCAGGATGTCTGCCCCCCCCGCTTCGAGCTCTCTAGGGTCCTAGCGCTGTGGCGACATCCCCTTTGCACAGCCAGAAGGCGCTGTCGCCCCACCCTGGGTTCCTTCCTGTTCCTAGCATAGACTCTTGCTGTCAGGTCGTGGGTTCTGGCCAGGGACACTCACTGAGCACCTGGTTTGTGCCAGACTGTGCCTGGGCTGGGACACACCTGTGTACAGTTGCAGCTGTGTCCTTGAGGAACACACCCTTCAGCAGAGAGGACAGGCAGTGTACAGTGTTTGTAAATGCAGCTCGTAAGTGAGCAGCGGCACGAGGTGCCCCTGGAGGGCACGGGACAAGGGGTGGCCCGACCTAGTTGGAGGTCAGGGAGGCCTTTCCTGAAAACCACCAAGACCCGAGGGACAAGTAAGGTGGCCTGGGAAGGCGAAAGCCCTGTGTCCGAAGCCAGGTGGGCTGTGGGAGTGTGTGGGGAGAGGCGGTGGGCGAGGGGTCTGTGGAGCCCAGGGCCTGCTCCGAGAGCCCCTCTCCCACTGCGAATGCCTCCTCCTCGTCCTCCCTCTATCCCACCCGCCTCCCTCCTCCCTTTACCTGGCTTCTGCTCCCTCCCTCTGTGCTTCTGTGTTCTTGTCCGAGTCCCCCAGCCTGAGTCCTGCCTTGGAGCATGGCATCACTGCTCGTCCAGCACTCAGGGCAGACCACTTCCTGGGGCTCACATTTTCCACCATTCTCCTCGCACATCCCCATCCAGTGTCCCCCGTTGTTAGACTGAGGCCGTCCTTGGCATCTCACCGCAATCCCCCAGCCCAGCGCCATGTCCTGCCCAGCAGGAGCCTAGTGCACACCCTGCCACTGCTGCCGCCGCTGAGTCTCAACTGAGCCGCCTCCCTGACGCCCTGTGTGTGTCTGTGTGGACGTCCCTCTCCCCCTGTAGGTGGCTGTGGCGTGGGAAACCTGACGGAGCCAGTGGCTGTTTCACTGCGGCACTGGGCTGAGGGAGCCGAACCTGTGGCCGCTTGGTGGAGCCAGGAGGGGCCCGGGGGTTCTGGGGGCTGGACCTCTGAGGGCTGCCACCTCCGCTCCAGCCAGCCCAATGTCAGCGCCCTGCACTGCCAGCACCTGGGCAACGTGGCTGTGCTCATGGTGGGTATGCAGCAGGGTGAGAGGTGGGGGGGGCAGGGACACGGTCTGCATGGAAAATGGGGGTGAGGGTACTCTGACCACCTGGAACCATGGAGAAATACAGGAAGGACAGCAGCCCTGTTGGGCCCCATGACTGGAGGGATGTGGGAAATGGCCCTCAGGCCTCTCCCACACCTCTCCATATTTCAGGAGACAGGGAGGTCCAGCCTCCACTCCTATATCAAGATAGATGGATCTGGAACTCCCAGCCTGGCTTTCACACCCTACACTCCTGAGACCAGATGTTTTTGGGTTTTTTGGGTTTTTTTTTTTTTGAGATGGAGATGGAGTCTCGCTTTGTTATCCAGGCTGGAGTGCAGTGGCACAATCTCGGCTAAATTCGACCTCTGCCTCCCAGGTTCAAGCGATTCTCCTGCCTCAGCCTCCCAAGTAGCTGGGATTACAGGCATGTGCCACCACGCCCAGCTAATTTTTGTATTTTTAGTAGAGACGGGGTTTCACCATGTTGGCCAGGATGATCTCCATCTCT
>CAUYQU010062193.1:0-33029 GCA_963574635.1 Cheracebus regulus | reverse complement strand
TGATTTTCTGTTCTTGTGTCAGTTTGCTGAGAATGATGGTTTCCAGGTTCATCCATGTCCCTACAAAGGATGCAAACTCATCGTTTTTGATGGCTGCATAATATTCCATGGTGTATATGTGCCACATTTTCCCTGTCCAGTCTATCATTCATGGGCATTTGGGTTGGTTCCAGGTCTTTGCTATTGTAAACTGTGCTGCAATGAACATTCGTGTGCATTGAATGTTTTTACTTACTAGCGGGAACACAGATAAGTGACAAAAAAGATATTCATGTATACATTCCTAGGAAGTTTTCAAAATACATTTGGAACATCCGAATCTTCCAGAAAAACATGCTTATGAACTTAATTTTTTTATTGCATTTTAGGTTTTGGGGTACATGTGAAGAACATGCAATATTGTTGCATAGGTACACACGCGGCAGTGTCATTTGTTGCCTTCCTCCCCTTCACCTATATCTGGCATTTCTCCCCATGCTGTAACCTGCCTTGTTAGAACCAATGCATTTACTTTATACTTGTTTTATGGTTCAATAAAACCATATTCACTATGATTTATGCTGACTTTATAGCAAATTGGGGCCTTCTGTAGAATCAGAATTAATGACATGTCAACAAACATTTCTAGAGCCTCATAAATAAGTTTAATATTTTTAAAGATTATAGAAGTTTAAGAGTGACACATTTAGCCAGGTACCGTGGCTCATGCCTATAATCCCAGCACTTCGGGAGGCCAAGGCGAGTAGATCACATGAGGTCAGGAGTTTGAGACCAGCCTGACCAACATGGCGAAACCATTTCTCTGCTAAAAATATTAGCTGAGTGTGGTGGCACATATCTGTAATCCCAGCTACTTGGGAGGCTGAGGCAGGAGAATTGCTTGAACTCGTAAGGTGGAGGTTGCGGTGAGCCGAGATCGTGCCCTTGCTCTCCAGCCTGGGTGACAGAGTAAGATTCTGTCTCAAAAAAAAGATACATTTTAGTTTTATGAATGCCTGGTAGAAAAAGGCATAATTTTATGCAACAGTAATCTCTGACTATAATTCATTCCCAGAGGCAAATGTTCCCTACATTATGACATAGAGTCCAGAAATGCCTAGTAATTAGAACTGGAGCTCTTTCAATACACTTAGAAGACATAGGGGCTCTTTCAAGGTATGTGAATAATGACCTTAGGCTCTCTGACTGAACTCCAGGCACACCTGGCCAACGGGTCTCATCTGCAGAAGTCAGTGGTGGCCATGAAAAGCCAGTGGTGAGGGAGATTCTGAGTGAACATACAGGTGAAGTGAAGAAGCCTGTCATGGTGACAGCCAACAGCAACAGGAGAGGCCATGAGGGAGGAAAGAGTATTATTCAATGTATTTGTCTTTCTTGGTCTGGTCTAGCACCTAATATCTCTCATGCACAATTTCTTAATTTCATGAATGAAAATAAATTTCATACTTCACTACTCTAAAGAATTATCTTTACCCACTGACACCAAAGATTGTTCTTTATACCTTTCATGATTTTTCCTTCATAGTACAGGGGAAACTGTAGGGCTATAGGACTATAGTTATGTGTTTAATGGCATCAAAATGTCTCTCTTCCTTAGAATACTGGGAATACTTTCATATGGGGTTATACAGAGATGAATAATACATGGTTCCTGATTTCGTGAAGCTCCCCACCAAATGCAGAATACACACACAGGGCAATTAATTGCATTATGTAGTGTGTTTTGTTCAATGTTAGACCATTGGTACCAAACACAGCCCAGTGAGGGGAGGTGGGGATGCAGTGAGGGCATCGAAGAAAGCTGCCTGGTGGAGAAAATGCATGAACTCATATCTGAAGAATGAATGTGTATTGTCCAAGAAGGGATCAAATCCCTTTTCCAACTTTCAAGGTCCTGTGGGTTCTAGCCATGCCTACCCCATGAGCCTGGGCTTCTCCTCTCTTCTTGCTCCAGCACTACTGTCATCCTTAGCTTCTCCGGCTCTCTTTCATGCTGAAGGGCTACCTGGAATGCTCTTCCCTGGGCCCAAAGCTTCTCTCTACACCAAGTTAATTCTTACCTGTTCTACGAAACTCAGCCCACAAATTAGCTTCTAAAGAAAGCATTTTTCAGGTAACTTATGCTCTCTAGCACCCTTTACTTTGCCTTTAATGCACTCTTCATCACTGTAATAATGAATTCTGTAATTGGTTGTTCACTTTTGTTTTCCCCACAAAAACATAAGCTCCACGAAGGCAGGAACCCATGTGTATCTTTTCTCACTCTATCTGAGCACAAAGCATAGGATAATACACAAGGCAGACATTCAACAGCTATCTCATGGTGTATCTGTCTGGAATGGAGAGGATGAGAACCTGAACTAGAGCAGTGGGAGTCAGGAGGGGGAGAGGAGAGACGTTGGAAATAAGCATGAAATGCACATTGGTGTGGCCAGGTTGTAGATTTGTTGGGAGAGGAGGAATAAAGGATGGATTATGGATTTACTATCCACTTATCACTTTTACTTGCCAAAGATGAAACAGTAGTGCCTTATATACTTCTGTCCTATTTCATTTAAGACATGTTCCACAGCAATTTACTTAATGCTCTTTGATGTTGCACATGGAGATTTGAGAGCTAGATGTAAAGTCATCTATTAAAAAGTGAATCTTCAGATGGAAACATCCTATCTTTGCATTGGTCCAAATGCATATATTCGGTGGCTTGACAACCTTCTTGCTGTGACCATCAGTAGTCAAAGAATTGACTTATGTTTAGGTGCAAGGAAAGACTGAATAAAAGTTGAAGCTGGCAGTTAATTCTTTACACTGCATTTTCAAGCATTTCAAACACTTCTTCCTATAATCTTTCCTGCAAACATCTAAAGCTCTAGTGTTTATTGTTTTTAAAATTATATATGTATACATACACACATATATATACATATATATGTGTATATACACTCATTTTTGTTCCTTATATACTGCTTGATTAGTATCTTAAATCCCAAGTAAAATTGTCAGTTTTCAGAGAAGCATCTTTTCACATAATACATGGTTTCTCTGTTTTCATAACTTCACCCATCATCCTGGAAGGAATTTCAAGAATCATTTCTGTAACTAGAGAGATATCCCAAAGACAAGGCTTATCTCCTTAAGGAAAACAAATCTGACTTGCTTTCAGAGCCTTACATATAACCACTGTTTAGTTAAGTGGAAAGAATTTATATGTTTGACCTAATTGATAAAGAACCCCTGGAATGCTCCTAAATCCCTGAGCAACTGCATTCCAGAGTGCAAGAATCACTTGGAAATCCATTGGAATTGTTTGATCTTATATGCTCAAGTCTATCCACTGAGAAAGCCCTGGTGCATCTCAACAGCTGCATCTTCCTGTGGTCGTATTTCGTTTCTTTTATTGCTTCCATTGTCCTTCCTCTCTCCCCCAACTTCCTTGCCCCTCTTGCTTTCTCTTTTTCCTCTCCCACTCTCTTTTCTTCTCCCTCTCCCTCTCACTTTTTGCTCTCTCAAATGCTTCTTCATGTTGTTTTTATTCCAGATCCTCAGTAATCCTTATTGCAACATGTCCAGAACTAAAAAGACTGCTGACCAGTGCTAGAACATACAGTCTAAGACCTGTAAATCCCATACAGCTCCTTCTACAGAGCTCTAGGTAATGCCCAAGCTGAGGAGGTAGCCACGGTGATGAGTTGGATCAACAAACAACATTCAAAGAGGCTTAACCAGCTAGTTATGTAACTCTCCATGTGAGTCTAGAGGCGAAGCTCTGCTTAGATTAAGGGATAAAGGTTCAAGGTTCACGTTACCTAACAATATGTCGCTTAGGTACAACCAGTGATTTTTTTCACTTACATGGTAAGATTTTATGTGCTTGGCACAAAGTGGCATAGAACGTTGCTAGTTGTAGAGTGGAACCAATCAACAATGGAGAATGCTGTGCCTAGAAAACACCCCACCCACCCCTGCTGTTATATTATCCAATATAGTCTGACTTTGGAGGAACAGCTCATCATCTCAAAGTTCCCTCACCCTTGACTTTGTTCCTCTGATGTGGCAAGTTCCAGTGACCCTGTTTATTCCAGGTCACTTTACTGTGAAGTTCAGTTCTGCCTGATCTTTGGCCAACAGCAAGTTCAGACTGTTTGTCGAGATCATGATCATAACTGATGAACATCAGAAAAGTATTCTCAGATACAAACGTACCCTTGCCCTGCCAATCCATGCTAAGAAGGCTGCTGTAGAGAAATGTAAATTATCAAAACTAATTGAGTATGACAGCCTCTTTCCTCACCCACGGACATCCTCAGGCTGCTCTGATGTGATTTTTCCTGTCCTTCAAGGCTGCTTTTGCTAAATGTTTTATTTTGTCTCACTAGAATAAGGGTATTACACAATACGGGTTACCTCATAGCTGATTTCCTCCCCATGTTCCCAGAATAGCCCACAATGAGATTAAGAACCAAGCAGGTAATAGACGCGAGAGCATATTTAGGGCATGGTAAGCTCTGGGCGGCTTTGTCTGTTGCTTTCATTGCTATCTCATCAGCTATTCTGTCCTCTCCCCAAGAATAAATAGAACAAGGGTGTAACTGAGGAAAATCAAATTCTCCTCTATTAGACAATTCATTACTGAATAATTTTTGAGACACAAGAAACTTCTTAATCCTCCAGTATATATATATATATATATATATATATATATATATATATATATATATATTGGTGGCATCAAGAAATGAGTATCTAATATTTTTGCAAAGTAAACCTAAGGCCCAGACAAAAGGATGGTCTCTGCTGGATGATAATCTCATTGTGATGAGAATAAACATGAGATGTTACATCTACCCAACAAATATAGAGGACAAGACTTTGCACTGCTTTTTTAGCAGGAAAGGTAAATCTTAACTCATCCACCCAACCTCCATTGCCTACTTGTCACTCTGTACACAGTCAGTAAAGAAGGTTGCGGTTTTCAATAAAGTTTATACCATAAGATAGCTGTGATGTGCTTGCATTGAAGCTTATCAAACCTCTCAGAGCTAACTAGCCTTTACCAAGATCAAACCAAGGTCCTCACAGTATTAGGTCTCAAACCTTAACCACTGACACTTCAGGCCTGAGCAGAGGATTCACTGGTAAATCACTGAAATACTGAATGCATTCCAGATTCTTGTATCACAAGTATTGCACTTCTCTCTTCATTTCTGAAGTTTGTTATGGAAGGGCAATGATATTGGTAATCTCATTTTCCCTCTTTCTTTTCCTTTTCTTTTTTTTTTTTTTTGACAGAGTCTCACTCTGTTGCCCAGGCTGGTGTGCAGTGGTGTGATCTCAGCTCACTACAACCTCCACCTCCTAGGTTCAACAAATTCTCTGCCTCACCCTCCCAAGTAGCTGGGATTATAGATGCCCACCACCACGCCCGGTTAATTTTTATATTTTTAGTAGAGACGGGGTTTCACTATCTTGGCCAGGCTGGTTTTGAATTCCTGACTTCATGATCCACCCACCTTGGTTTCCCAAAGTGCTGGGATTACAGGCATGAGCCACCACACACAGCTAGTATTCCTCTTTCTTAAGGAAAATTGCTTTTTCTCAAAATGACAGGAGCACAAATGAGAGGGACCTTAAAAGCCATCTAGCCCTACACTACAGAAACTGCAAAAACAAATCGTCTTTTTGTCATATCCAAGGAGCAGCTCCTGCTGTCAGCCTCAGCCAACCTAGCAACAAGGAAACTGTTGCTAAACTGCATCACAGCATTGCATTTTCTGTTCCATTTCTGGACAAGTAAAACTGATGAAAAATTCTATATCTTGTATGATCTTAAGACTTTTAAAACCTAAGCATTTAAAAAATGATGATGCTCCTGGCCTTGCAGGCAATATGTAATTCAAATTTTTAAAATATCAAGTTGTAAAATAGGAGAACAAAACTAAGGTTCTGAATTTCCTCATAAAGAAAAATTTGATATTTTCTTTCTAAATTTCAAATGGTAGACTTTAAAAAAAAATAAAGCAAATTAAAAAAAAGATAAAGCAAATTAAAAAAACCTTCCTTAGTTTCTTTTTGGCCTTTGATGTGTTTGCTCGCTGGCGCCCTGTACATATGGTTAATTTGCTAGTGGGGAATACATCGTTACCATTCTATGTCTTCCATTTTGCAGATTAAATTTTCTGCCTTCTTTTACTCTTCCTCAGAAATCATAGTTTCCGGCTGGGCACAGTGGCTCACACCTGTAATGGTGGCCCAGCACTTTGGGAGGCTAAGCCGGGTGGATCACAAGGTCAGGAGTTCGAGAGCTGCCTGGTCAATATGGTGAAACCCTGTTTCTACTAAAAATACAAAAGTTAGCCGGGCACTGTGGTGGATGCCTGTAATCCCAGGTACTCAGGAGGCTGAGGCAGGAGAATCGCTGGAACACGACAAGCAGAGGTTGCAGTGAGCTGAGATGGCACCACTGCACTCCAGCCTGGGTGACAGAGCAAGACTGTCTCAAAAAAAGAAAAGAAATCATAGTTTCCAGATTTTCACCTTGCTCTTCTGGTTGTACCTTAATTTACTACTGTTCTCTCCACTCTCAATATGTCCAGCTCAGCTTGAACCAGACACTGAGCACCCTTACTCAGACATGGTGCTTTGGGGAATGACCTCTTTGGCATCCACACTGTAGCAGTAATTCACTGAGTTCCTAGCTAAAAACCTTAACTTGCATTTTTTTTCCCCAAGCATATACCTTTCTGCTTTATGGCACCTTTCTGCAAATTAGGAAGAGGTGTCCTGTTTGCATGGACGCAGTCCCTACTCACACCCTCAGCCAGGAGCCTGTGTGCAGCATGCGACCTGTTGAAGCCTACCAATGAGATTTGCAATCTGTCCACTCCTCTGGTGTTTGTGTTGCTAATTTTCTGGAACTGAGGGCAACCTTTACATATCTCCCTTTTACTTTTTATCCTGTTAGATTTGGTCTATTGTTCTACCCTGTCAAGTTATTTTGGGCTCCAATGTATTTGTCCTCCCACCCAGCTGCAGAGTCATCAGGAGACCATCTTAATCTGGCAGCTCAGTGGCCCTATCAAAAGGAAGTGAGATCTGGCAAAGGAGCTATTATTCATCACATTCTGACTTTAGTGATGGCCTCTTCCCTCTCTATGGGGTCATCAGGATAACTTATTTCAGTTTTTTCAATATCAGTATCAAATTTTCTGTTTTGTGGACTGAAGAGTTTGAGTTTAAACTTCTTCCCATTTCTGAAAACTAGGACATTTTCTGATCTCCATTCAGTCTCAGGACATATCTCCTGTGCTCGACAATCCTGCAACCATTACTGACAGCCATTTTCAATTGAAATCACACAGAACCAAGGGCAGAGGTCTCATGAAAATTCTTTTGAAGTAGTTTCACTGGGAATTTTTACAGATAAATGGAAAAATTTCTATGATACAGAGTTTGGATTTTTTTCACTTTTGTTTTACTGCAGTTTAGAAGTTTCTTTATTCACCTTTTTCCAGGAAGGGCAAACTACTGTCTTTCAGTTTAATGTAGAATTTTTTTTAATGCAACAATAAAATACCAGCAACTACAAAATGATAATTCTTTAAAAATGTATATAATTTTCTCTCTTTTTCTTTTTTGAGACAGAGTCTCACTCTGTTGTCAGGCTGGAATGCAGTGGCACAATCTCAGCTCACTGCAACCTCCACCTCCTGGGTTCAAGCGCGTCTCCTGCCTCAGCCTCCCTAAAAATGTATACAATTTTCTATTGCTTTTCATTTTTGCCATGTGGTTTTGCCATTCACCATAGGACCTTTTCTCATTTGGAACTTCAAACTGTTAAAAAATATAATTAGTATCCCGTTTTGGACATGGGTTAAAATCTCAGTACAAAAATCTTATTTGTAATTTTACATAATTATATAGCTATAATTACACAAGTCTATTACCTGTGAATTATTTTAATCTGTATTTTAACTTTTATCAGAAAGAATAGAATATACGAATTTCTTTAGATTAAAGTTGTATCACTAGACAGAAATTCTGGTCTCTATTTAACATTGTTTCTGATTGGCATAGAGAAAAATGTGACGATACATGGCTTTTTTTTTTTTTTCGCCATATATGAGCTCTTTCAGACTTTTTAAAAGAAGTATTATGCCTACAGAAAGAAACCATTTCAGCCAGCACAGTTTTATTTTCCACACTTACACTGTCAAAAGCCATACCATCTTTCCCATCTTTGTGTTTCTATGACAGTCCGATTTGCCTAAATAAGAAATTGTAAGCATCTGTCATCACCTTATATAGTGAAAGCCTCCTCAGCAGATTCCATTTGCACAGGGTCTGCATATTTAGAGATAGCAAGAAGCCAAAGGAAGGATGTGCAGTTCAAACAGGGAAGAATCTTTCTTTTCCAACTTCATAGATGCATCAAGGTTAAAAAGAACAAAACTAAAAATATGTCCTTCATATGTAGTATTTGTTGCATACATATGAACTCCTTACGAAGGACGTATTTCTAGTTTTGTTCTTTTCAACCTTGATTCATCTATGTTGTTTCAAATCGCTGTAGTTCATTACTTTTGATTGATGTACAATATTCCAGTCTTGCTGATGGACATTTGAGCTATTTCCTAGGTTTTTTTCTATAATAAACAGTGTTGCTATACATTTTAAATCCTTGTATCCTGTTATTGTTATGTAATTTTCCTTTGGGTATCTACTCAGTAGCAGTATTTCTGGGGTGTAGGTGACATAGAAGATGTTCAACTCCAGAAGAAAATGTCAAACCAATACTGATCCTACCAACAGTATTGAGGTCCTCTTGATTCTCATCACTTCTACTACTTGATAATCCCAGACACTAAGATTTTTGCCTATCTCCTAAGTATAAAATAAGTATTTGTTGTGGTTTGGATTTGCTTTCCCTGATCACTAATGATGTTATATACCTCATCATTTAGGTATTGGCTAAATATTTTTCTTCTTCTGTGGAAGACCCTAATCCATCCACAAAGGAGACAGAATTAAAGGAAAAAATAAATAAATAAATAATTTAACCCAAGGGCCAAATCTTTGCCAGAGAAATTGCCCTTATTTTAGGCTTGGTTTTTAGTAACTCAAGAGTTAATACAAAATCAAATAGAAATGGGATTGTAACGCTGTTTTATAACAACACCTGATAAGTGCTTAAAGGTTGACTTACTGCCTTTGATTTTTTTTTTTACTGTCTTTTTACTAAATATCATCCCCATATTACATAACCAGACTCAGAGGACCCTTTTACATAGTAAAATGATATTACAAAGAATTCTCAGTTCTAAGTACCAAATTTCCCTAGAGCACATGAAATTCTAGGGGCCAGCAATAGTTGTGACTCCCTGTTGCACATATCAGAAGCATGCTGCCTGACTACAAAGGCTGACACGTGAAGAAGGGCTTTTGCCTTTATAAGGATGTCATAAGCAGCCTTTCATGTTCCAGGAAGTTGTTAGTGCATACAAATGCTATTTTGAAGTCTGGGGATATTTAATCATACCCTACTCGTTATTATTTATATTTCCCAGTGCCAGTGTCCACAACTATTATCCAAAGTGTGACCAAAACACATCCCGTAGCAGGAAGCCCAGAGCCCACTTATGGACACCTGTTGCAACTTGAATCGCAAGCAGTACTTGCAAAACAATGCATCGATGTGAACAAGTCAGTGTAGCCACTGGCCCTGCCTTACTAACATAGAAGGAGATTACAACTCCACCTGCTGCCCCTAATATTTTAGGTAACTCTGGAAACAGAGGAAGAAGTGGAAAAAGAACATAGGTAGAAAGAAATGTTAGTGGCAGCAAAGCCATATGGATCTGCAGCAACCTCAGTTCTTGCTTCCTCAGAAGAAAGAATTCGACCAAGGAGGACAAGGCAGAGGGAGAACCTGAAGCAAGTTTTAGAGGAGGAGTGAACGTTTATTAAAAAGTTTTTAGCAGGAAAGAAAGGAAGTAAAGTATTTGGAAGAGGGCCAAATGGGCAACTTGAGAGATTCAAGTGTGTGGTTTAGCCTTTGACTTGGGGCTTAATACATTGGCATGCTTCCAGGGGTTGTGTCTCTTCTCCCCCGAGTCTTCCTTGGGGTGGGCTGTCTGCATGTGTAGTGGCCTGCCAGCTTTTGGGAGGGGCCACATGCACAGTATGTTTACTAGAGTTGTGCACATGCTCACTTGAGCCATTATTTTTTCACCAGTGGAATGTTCCTAGAGGACCATCAGATGCCAGTTAAACTCTCCCATTTTGCCTCTTAGTGCGCATGCATGAGCCCACTTTGCCAACTCCTGAGATCTTGTTAGGAAGCTGCCGATCACCAACTTTAGGTGTTTTCTTTAATCTTTTGGGAGACTGCCTTTTCCTGGCACTGGCTGTGACTAATTATTAGGTTGGTGCAAAAGTACTTGCCATTACTTTCAATGGCAAAAACCACAATCACTTTTGCATCAACCTAGTATTATTTTAGAGAGATAGTTTAACAATCGCCTGACTATCACATAATGGTTGCCTGACATTCCTGGTGTGGGGGGCACCTCTCTGCCCTACTCATGTTACCTATTGTAACAGAAACAAAGTACAACCATAGAGGAAAAAAAAAAGTAAGAAAAGAGACTTCTAGAAAATAGCCAGAAAATTCTCATTTTTCCCACCTAAAATAACAGGTGTTTTTATTTTTATTTAAAAAATAAAACTCTTTTTTGTGTGTGTTTTTGTTTGTTTTTGTCTTTATGAGATGGAGTTTCATTCTTGTTGCCCAGGCTTAAGTGCAATGGCAAGATCTCGGCACACTGCAACCTCTGCACCACCAACCCGGGTTCAAGTGATTCTCCTGCCTCAGCCTCCTAAGTAGCTGGGATTACAGGCACCCACCACCATCCCCAGCTACTTTTTTGTATTTTTAGTAAAGATGCGTTTTCACCATGTTGGCTAGGCCAGTCTTGAAATCCAGACCTCAGGTGATCCACCCGCATCAGCCTCCCAAAGTGCTGGGATTATAGGCTTGAGCCACTGCGCCGGGCCAAAACCCTTCTTATTACAACAATGCATAACAAGGAGCATTTGCAAGAGAGGGAAGCGTGTAGGAGAAGTTCACCTCTGAAACTGAAAACTGAACTTCAACAATTGAACTTGGAGGAACAGATATATCTCTGTAATTAATGTAATTCAGTTTTTCCCCAGTGGTCTTGGGTAATAATGTAGTCCAATCATTGGTATTTTCTCCCAAGTGGTGAAAAGACTCAGTCCCTTTACATATCACCTGGCTATTTTGGGAGTTTCTAGGTGTACATAATCAAGTCTGGCTGGAAAACTGTTAAGTTACTGAATTGAGATGTAATTTTTCCTTCTTCTACTCCTAATCAGGGCCCTGTCACCTGTATACCGCAGGGTAAGATTACCACCCTTACTGGGTACCTCATATTGTCAGGCTCTGATGCTTTTTCTCCTGCATTCTGTCTGATTCAACAGACACTGCTCTCACTACCACTGAATCTTGAAGGAGCAGTGTTAACCTTGGTTTGCATTAAAGTGGAAGAAAACATTTCTCTCTCTCTCAATGTCAATAATCAATGTTTAGAAGTCTTAGGAGGAACTATAAATCAATGGTTTTTAGACTTTGGAGTAGGAAATAATACATGAAACACAAAACATGTTAATGTTTAAAAGCCCAAAAACTGCATAAATTAGACTTCATTGAAATTAAGGAGTTACAATTAAGAAATCTGTCAAAAGACACCTTAAATAGAATGGAAGGACAAATTGTAAATTGAAAGAAGCTACTTGAAAAATACACAACCAACTAGGATTTGTTTATAGAGAAGTTCAATAAGTCAATAAGAAAAGTACAAACAATCCAATAGAAAAATAGACAAAAACCATGAACAATCATTTCACAGAAGAAGAATCACACATGGCCAATAAACACATGAATTGATGGTCAATCTCAGTGATTAGGAATTATAAATTAATGCAACAATGAAATACTATTTTGTACCCATTTGGTTTGCAACAATTGAAGAGTCTGATAATATCTCATGTGGGAAAAAATGAATATCCGTAAGGCATTTCATAAAGTTGCTGTAAGAGTAAAAATTGATAAAATTATTTGGAATATTTTAGCATTAGCTCCTAAAGTTGAACACCAGATAGCCTTTGATCCAGCAATTTCATTGAGTATAAGCATATACTCAATTTCTCTTGAGTATAAGCATATACTCAAGAGAAAGACTGCATGTGTTCTCCAGGAGATATATACATACATACACACACACACACACACACACACACACACAAACACATATATATGTGTTCATGGTTCACAATAATGAAAACCTGTCTGTTAGTCTGTTTTCATGCTGCTATAAAGAATTGCCCAAGACTGGGTAATTTGTAAAGGAAAAAGGTTTAATTGACTCACAGTTCAGCATGGCAGGGGAGGCCTCAGGAAACTTACAATTATGGCTGAAGGGGAAGCAAACATGTCATTCTTCACATGGCGGCAGGAGAGAGAAGTGCCAAGCAAAGGGGGAAAAGCCCCTTATAAAACCATCAGATTTCATGAGAACTTACTATTACAAGAACAGCATGGGGGTAACTGCCCCCATGATTCCATTACCTACCACTGGCTCCCACTCACAATATGTGGGGATTATGAAAACTACAATTCAAGATGAGAGTTGGCTGGGGACACAGCCAAGCCACATCAACCTAAGATAAACCAAATACTGATTAACAAGAAAATAGAGGAATGGTCTATTACATAGTCAAAAATACAATGGAATAGTAAAAAAAAAAAAATGAACTATAGTAACATGCAAGAATATGGATTAACCTAAAAGATTACCTAAGGATGATGCTCTTTTATATAAAGTGAAAAATAATAAAAAACAAAATGTAAAACTACACTGTTTAGCAATAAAGATGAACTGAATACATGTTAAAAACATAGTAAGAGAAGAGACTAATGAATACAGGATTCAGGATGTGATTACCTCAGAAAGAGGGAGGCAAAGAATGGGATTATGGAGGACTGTTGACTAAATGAAAGTTATGGGGTGGTAGGTTCACAGGTGATTATTGGATTATTAAAAATAGACTTAATTATGTACACCTAAAAACTCCCAAGCAAGCAAACAAAAACACACAAAAGTGCCTTGAGGCCAGGTGTAGTGGCTCACATCTGTAATCCCAGCACTTTGGGAGGCTGAGGTGGGTGGATCATGAGCTCAGGAGTTCAAGACCAGTCTGGCCAACATGGCAAAACCCCATCTTTACTAAAAATACAAAAAAAAAAAATTAACCAGTGGCAGGTGCCTGTAATCCCAGCTACTCAGGAGGCTGAAGTAGGAGAATCGCTTGAACCTGGGAGGCAGAGGTTGCAGTGAGCCAAGATCATGCCATCGCACTCCAGCCTGGGCAACAAGAGCAAGACTCCATCTCAAAAAAAAAAAAAAAAAAGTGCCCTGCACAGGCCAATAAGTATGTGATATGAAACAATTTTTTAAAGCCATATCTAGGCCAACAACAACAAAAATGTCTCCTTTTTTGGTTTCACACTGGTTAGCCATGTAACAAAGTAGTTCTTGCTCTTATTTACTTGCCATCTTCCCACCTTCAACTCCATGGGAATATCAGATGTCAGTGGAGCTGGAATAAATGATCTCTCTGATTGATAAATATACAGTGCTTGGCAACTCCTTCTGTGGGATAACTTCTCCATTAGAAGACTTCTATCCTTGACTGTCATGGAAATGGGCCTGACCCTGGACAGACATGCTCAGAAGGTTTGAATGGCAAAGTCCACCTAGCTCACCTCATTACCCTGCACTGTGAGATGCAGATGGGCCAGAAGGGATAATAAACAGAAGGCCAGGTAGGCAGAGGCAGAGGCCCATCATAGATGGTCATTCTCTGGTCAACATCATGTTTCCTTTCAAAAGTGGTTCACTTTTTTAACCATCCTTTTTATTCACCTTATAAACTGCCAAGTCAGATGTATTATTTAGGAGAGGCACTTGAACAAAAAGAGCCCAGCAAACTTTGCAGTCACTCTCTTGGTGTCCCAACTGGAAAGAACGGATAAGCTCTGTTTGTCAAATAGGATGGCAATACCCTGCTCTGGGAACTCTTATCACCCACAGTACCAAAAATATGTTTACATGTGTTCTTAACGATAATAATGATTTTTAAAAGGAACACTTATTGTGAGATTTTTTCTGCCTATTAAGCAAAAATTTAGAATATTCAGAAAAGTATAAAAATAAATATTTAAAAAATCCATTATCACCAACATAGAAAAAAAATTGTATTCACTTCTGTTTTGTTCCTTCCTGTTGTTATTTTTGTTGTTCTTAATTTATACAAACAGAGATTTTTTGTTTTCCTATGCCCTTCACCTCCCCCAATATTTAGATTGCACTGTTTTGTAACCTGGTGTATTAGTCCATTCTCACACTGCTAATAAAGACATATCCCAGACTGGGTAACTTATAAAGGAAAGAGATTTAATTGACTCATAGTTGAGCATGGCTGGGGAGGCCTCAGGAAACTTACAGTCATGGCACAGGGGAAAGCAAACACGTCCTTCTTCACATGGCAGCAGCAAAGAGAAGTGCCAAGCAAAAGGGGGAAAAGCCCCTAACAAAACCATCAGTTCTCATGAGAACTCACTATCATGAGAACAGCATGAGCTGTTTAAATTACCTCCCACCAGGTCTCCCCCACAACATGTGGGGATTATGGGAACTTCAATTCAAGATGAGATTTGAGTGGGGACACAGCCAAACCATATCACCTGATTTTTTTTTAATTTAAAATTATATTATTAACATTTTATTATGTCATTATGCTTAGAAACATACTTCTAATGACTGCATAATAGGCCATCATGTACATCTATCAAATGTCATTTATCTCTCTATTGTTGAACATTTGTTGTTTTCTCAATATAGTAAAACAACATGATGCTGTATGAATAGATTTGCACATAAATCATTGTGTACAACTCTTATTCCCTTTGGGTAAATTCTTAGAAGCAGAATTTCTAGGTCAAAGGGCAAATTTTTAGACTTAAAAAATAAATATTCCAAATTGCCTCAAAAAAAGATATATTTATATGCCTATTAGCAGTGAATAAGTGCCTCAAAACATAGGGCAACATAATCTTAAAATTTCCTGGTTATTTGATGAGAAAAATAGATATCACATTGATTTCATTTGCATTCCTTTGATTATTAGAGATTGAATTTGTGATGTTTATTAAACATTTGCACATTTTCTGTTGTCAATTAACTGTTAAGTATCTTTACTTAATATTTTGATATTTTCATATTTTTCTTTCATTTATAAGAGCCTTTCATATAATGATGGTAACCAAATGTCTTGTGTATGCTGCCACTACTATTCAATAATTTTTTTGCTATTAATATTCAATTCATATTTTTGGGGCCAGGTGTGATGGCTCATGCCTATAATCCCAGTACTTGGGGGGCCGAGGCAGGCAGATCATCTGAGGTCAGGAGTTCAAGACCAGCCTGGCCAACATGGTGAAACCCTTTCTCTAATAAAAAGTACAGAAATTAGCCAGGTGTGGTGGCATGCACCTATAGTCCCAGTTACTTGGGAAGCTGAGGCATAAGAATCACTTGAACCCAGGAGGCAGAGGTTGCAGTGAGCCACAATTGCTCCACTATTCCACCCTGGGCAACAGAGCGAGACTCTGTCTCAAAAAAAAAAATCAATTCATATTTTTAATAACACCACACATCTACAACTGATCTTTGACAAACTGGACAAAAACAAGCCATGGGGAAAGGATTCCCTGTTTAATAAGTGGTATTGGGAAAACTGGCTAGTCATGTGCAGAAAGCTGAAACTAGACCCCTTCCTTACACCTTATACAAAAATTAACTCCAGATGGATTAAAGATTTAAACATAAGATCTAACACCATAAAAACCCTAGAAGAAAACCTAGGCAATACCATTCAGGACGTAGGCATAGGCAAGGACTTCATGACTAAAACACCAAAAGGAATGGGAACAAAAGCCAAAGCCGACAAATGGGATCTAATTAAACTCCACAGCTTCTGCACAGCAAAATAAACTATCATTAGAGGGAACCAGCAACCAACAGAATGGGAAAAAATTTTTGTAATCTACCCATCTGACAAGGCTAATATCCAGAATCTACAAAGAACTAAAACAAATTTACAAGAAAAAAAACCTCATTAAAAAGTGTGTGAAGGATATGAACAGACACTTTTCAAAAGAAGATATTTATGCAGCCAACAAACATATGAAAAAATGCTCATCATTACTGGTCATTAGAGGCATGCAAATCAAAACCACATTGAGATACCATCTCATGCCAGTTAGAATGGTGATCATTAAAAATTCTGGAGACAACAGACACTGGAGAGGATGTGGAGAAATAGGAAAGCTTTTACACTGTTGGTGGGAGTGTAAATTAGTTCAACCATTGTGGAAGACAGTGTGGCGATTCTTCAAGGACCTAGAAACAGAAATACCATTTGACCCAGCAATTCCATTGCTGGATATTTACCCAAAGGACTATAAATCGTTCTATTTTAAAGACACATGCACACGTATGTTCATTGCGGCACTGTTTACAATAGCAAAGACTTGGAACCCACCCAAATGCCCATCAATGATAGACTGAATAAAGAAAATGTGGCACATATACACCATGGAATACTATGCACTCATAAAAAAGGATGAGATCGTGTCCTTTGCAGGGACATGGATGAATCTGGAAACCATCATTCTCAGCAAACTGACACAAGAACAGAAAACCAAACACTACATGTTCTCACTCATAAGTAGGTGTTGAACAGTGAGAACACATAGATGCAGTGAGGGGAACATCACACACTGGGGTCTGTTCGGGGGTGGGGGGCAGGGAAGGGATAGCGAGGGATGGGGAAGTTGGGGAGGGATAACATTAGGAGAAATACCTAATGTAGGTGATGGGGGGATAAAGGCAGCAAACTACCATGGCATGTGTATACCTAAGTAATAATCCTGTAAGATCCACACACATACCCCAGAACTTAAAGTAGAATAATAATAATAATAAAACCCCCCTAAAAAAAAAACAAAAAATAATTTACATTGTCAAATGTAAAAAATCCTTCTCTTTGAGGTTTCTTTTTTCTTAGAAATCTTATTCTATAAAAAGATCAAATTAATAAGAACTTGTATTTTTTGTCAGTTTCTTCATAGTTTCATTTTAGTATATAACTATTTTACCTATCTTAATTTATTTTGGTATATAGTTTTAAATGGAAATCTAGTGAGGTTTTTATTCAAACAACCAATTTTTCTGACATCATTTATTGGATATTTTCTTTTCAATGTTATTTGTGATATCACCTTTATATATACTATATAATCTTTTATAGTATGATCTATTTCTGGGGTATCTTGATTGACTGAGCAGTCTATACTTCTGTCAGCACCATACTGATTTAAATAATACAGCTTTAGCCCTGGCATAGTGGCTTACACTTGGAATCCCTTTGGGAGTCTTAGGAGGGCAGATCACCTTGGGTCAGGAGTTACCAGCCTGGCCAACATGGTGAAATCCTGTCTCTACATAAAAAAATAGAAAAAATAGCCAGATGTGGTGGTGGGCGCCTCTAATCCCAGGTACTAGGGAGGCTGAGGCAGGAGAATTGCTTGAGCCTGGGAGGTGGAGGTTGCAGTGAGCTGAGATCACACCACTGCACTCCAGCCTGGGTGACAGAACGAGACTCTGTCTCAAAGTAATAATAATAATAATAATAATAATAATAATAATAATAAATAGTTTTAAAATACAATTTCATATGTACAAAGTTCTTCCTCTCCTCTCACTTTCTTTTTTCAGAAGGTTTTTTTCCATTTATTCTTCCAGATGAGACCTGTTCTTTATTTTAAATTAGTTCTCTGGAGAATATCAGACACAAATAAGAAAGAAATCCAAAATGCAGGTTAAGACACCATAAAATTTATATCCATGTCATATTTGCAAGCTGAACTGATCATTTAATTTTATTTATTTGGACATACACTGGAATTAGTTATTCACTATTCATTTATACTAAAATTGATTATCTTTTAGCTATGTTAATAAAACAGCATAACACACCTGGATAAAAATATTACCAGAGCCTTATTTTAGTTAGTATCTATGACTTTTTCCCTCTTAAATTTTTCACCAGAATTATCAGAAAATAAAGCCAAAGAGAAAGTTTCCATTTTTTCTCTCTTTTTTTTTTTCTTGAGATGTAGACTGGCTCTTTCACCCAGGCTAGAATGCAGTGGCGTGATCTCTGCTCACTGCAACCTCCGCCTCCTGAATTCAAGCAATTTTCCTGCCTCAGCCTCCCAAGTAGCTGGGATTACAGGCACGTGCCACCACGCCCAGCTAATTTTTGTGTTTTTAGTAGAGATGAGGTTTCACAGTTTGGCCAGGCTGGCCTTGAACTCCTGACCTCATGATCCACCCACCTCAGCCTCCCAAAGTGCTAGGATTACAAGCGTGAGCCACCATGCCCATCCTTTTTTCTCTTTTTTTAACCTTCTTTTGCAGAGTTGACAACAAATTCCCAAATCAGTTGATGATACAGCCAGTGACCTGTCAGTCCTACATAATCCTCCTACTGAAAAATATCCCCTAAAAAAGTCAGGAGCAAAAACCTACCTACCTACCTCCCTTCCTTCCTTCCTTCTCTCCTTCCTTCTCTCCTTCTCTCTCTCTCTTTCCTTCTTTATTTCCTTCCTTCTTTATTTTTGAGACGGAATCTCACTCTGTCACCCAGGCTGGAGTAGTGGAGCCATCTTGGCTCACTGCAACCCCCACCTTCAGGATTCAAGCAATTCTGCCTCAGCCTCCCAAGTAGCTGGGATTACAGGCATCCCACCATCACACCTGGCTAATTTTTGTATTTTAAGTAGAGACAGGGTTTCACCATGTTGGTCAGGCTGGTCTCAAACTCCCGACCTCAGGTAATGTACCTGCCTCGGCCTCCAAGAGAGCTGGGATTACAGGCATGAGCCGCTGTGCCCAGGCAGAGCAGAAACTTTAAAGCCACCTAGCAAGTACTTCTTTATATTCTTTTCTTTGGAATTAAAGAAATCCCAAATATAAGAATAGGTTATAGAGCTTCCATTGCAAATTCATTGCCAAGGGTAAAATATGATGGGGTAGTTTAAAAGGAACATCTAGTCAACCAGCTACTCTCTCCTCTAGGGAAGGAATTTCCTCTACAGTACCTCGTGGCCAATAGATGTTTTTCTTCTACACAAACACTTTTAGTAACAGGTTACTCTCTGGCCAATACCCAGCTGTTGGATTTAAAAACCTAAGAATAGAAATTATTTCAACAAAATGACTCCAAATTTGCTTAAGTGCAAATAATCTGAGCATCTACTCTATAGTCCAAAATAACTACTCCAGAAATAATTGCTGATATGTTTATCCGTGCTGCAATATTGGGGGTTCCAAGGTAGAACCCTGCGGAAGAGAAGAAACTCAGCCATCACCAATCAATACAAGCAAACATTTAAGTGGCACAGGCTCCAAGTACAGCTCTGAACAAGACATGAACTTGAAAGAAGCCCATGACAGAAGCCTTGTTCTTGAGAAGCTTACAGCCTAACCGAGTGGTCAAGGCACACACACAGTAATACAAGGTCGCACAACATTGATGCCAAGCAAGTATCAGAAGAAATAAATCTTCACTCTGTGTTTTATGAACCCATTCATTTGTGGTTCTATTTTGCCTCCTACTCTTATTTTCCTTTTGCTTGAATGTTCTGAGCTTTTTATTTATTTAGCTTTACTGGATTATATGCATCTTATTTGGCCACTTTAGAGATAGGGTGGACACACTACTCCAGAGTACAGCAAAGTAGTTAGGGGCTGAGATAGAGCTTATCCACCGGATTCTATAAAATGCCCATTCCGGCTCAGGGTCAAGCTTCAAATCCCTAGCCAACTGCTATGCCTTCTCAAAGTCACCACTCACTGACATCAGACTACTTAGCTGCATCATATTTGCTTGGCAAATATTAATCTCATCACTCAAAATCCAGTTCCAAAAAACTGCATTGGGACTGTAGCAGGACTCTTTGGGTATATAAACCAGATGTTTCAAAACATTTAAAATCAAGTAGATGAAAATGTTGCAATATTACTTTCCAGACATTTCCTTTATCTAATTTGCTTTTCATTCACTAGTTTACTTTTCTAAAAGGATTTGTATTTCTATGATGTACATGACTTCCACACTGCCCACAGTCAATGTCAAATGAAAAACCTAACTTGTTACCCAGTCCTCTGCCTACTAAAATAGTGCTGTCTAATCAGGCATCTCTCTGCAGGAAACAGGCCTTCCTACAGCAGGAAGCGGAGGAAAGAGGACTGGAGACAGCAATCCCAGCGGCTTTTTTGCCAGAAAGGACAAAATGGCTCTTCTGGCAACTCCTGACTCAGGAAATCACTGAATTAAGTAGTCAATCTGCAAAGCAATTTAGCATGTCATCTGCTTTCTGGCAACAGATATTTGGAAGCATTTTTATTTTAATTCATCTCTGTCATCATCCGGGTTAGAGATGCTTCTCTCTGAGGACCTCAAGGTCAGAGATTTTGGACCTCAAGGTCAGAGACATTTCTGTAGTTCCTATAGAGCCAGTTCTTTGAGCTTCTTCCTGCCCTGTCTAGGCCCCAGTAGTCTCTCTGCTCTTTTGATTTTGGTCAGGTCAAGTATAACCCTGTCGTCAGAGCTAAATATAAGTTGTATGTAGGTGGGTGGAGGCCCCTGCTGTGGTTTCCCTGGAAAATACACTTGTGAGTGTGCAAAAGAATGAAGGAGTTGCAGAAGCATTATTGTCTGTGGGAGACAGGGCAGGAATTAAGAGGTCAGCAGCTTGAGTTCACCTTCCTGCTTCATCATGGACTTTCTGTGTAATGTTGCACACATAATTTTCCTTCCCACTCCTCCACTTCTCTATTTTAGGCATCAACAAACATCAGTCATCTTCCTCATTTGCAGACATTAAAGAGAGTTAATGTGAGCATGTTACAAATAAATAGCCCTAACTTCACACACTGGGGAGACCAGTCAACACATGCTGTGGGTGATCATTCTTTACATGGATAGAGCAATTTCTTACAGCTGGTGAACACATATGTCCACAAAATACCTACAAGTAATGTGTGTAAAATATATGTAGCAGGACCATGCAATTCATACTGTACAAATACATTTGCAGATTGTTACTATTTGAGAATAACACTGGCTAAATCCAGGCGAGGGTAATAATGCATCAGGAAGGTAATAATTTTTATCTGGGGCAGAGGTCACTTTGCTCCTGTCTTAACAGGGGCTCTCGATGGGTTTAGCAACAGGGCCCAGAAATGCAAGTCCTGACACTGCAAATGGCAAAACAGATATCGCAGCCAAATACCCATGAAGCGTTGTGTTTGGAGTCTCCCAACATCGAGTCTCGTATCTTCAAGAAGAAGCTAAACTAACCTTTTTACAAATCTTTATTGCCTTTGACCCTCACAGCAACTCTGTAAAGTCAACAGAATTATCCCAATTTCACAGATAATGAAAACGAAGCTTAAGAAGGCCAAATAATATTTCTATAGATTATGTAGGCATCAAGGAGTGCAATTGGGATTTTTATTCTTTCTGTCCCAAAGTCTACCCTCTCATCCTGTTTCCATTGGATTATGCTATCTGCCATTTACTATATCTGTTATGCTCTATATGCCTAAGTTTTCTAATCTGTAAAATGGAAATAATAATATTTAACTAACAAAAATCAAGAGATTACCTATATGAGAGCATTTTACAGAAATGTAAATTGCTATTCTTTTTTTTTTTTTTTTTTTTTTTGTGACAGAGTCTCACTCTGTTGCCAGGCTGGAGTGCAGTGGCACAGTCTTGGCTCTCTGCAACCTCCCCTTCCCGGGTTCAAGCGATTCTCCTGCCTCAGCCTCCCTAGTAGCTGGGACGACAGGTGTGCACCACCATGCCCAGCTAATTTTTGTATTTTTAATAGAGATCGTGTTTCACCATGTTGGCCAGGATGGTCTTGATCTCTTGACCTTGTGATCTGCCCACCACGGCCTCCCAAAGTGCTGCGATTACAAGCATGAGCCACCGTGCCCAGCGTTGCTATTCTAATAGTAATTCCACATTCATCTCTTCTACTGTCAGCCTCATTATTATAAACATATGTGAAAAGTTTATACGGGGCCAGGTATATAGATCTTGCTTGGCATGTAACTGAAATGTAACTTTACATTTCATTGACTTTAAGGAATTTACCTACTTTAACCCAGTTCAACTATATTTTGAGTTGCTGAATCTCAGGAGTCCTTGTAGATATCTAATTCCACATTAATCATTGATTTACCTTTATATTATTGCTTCAAAAGTGTTATTTTAAAATCCACATATTTTTAAGCACTGTCATATTCCTTATGAAAAATCTTATATAGATATCAGATTATAGCTAATTAGGTATGACTTCAAATTCATGGACAAATATCAAAGCAGGAGACTAATACAATACATAAATCTGTTCACGTCCTGACTTTCTTCTAATAGTCTGTAATCCTGACCTTCCCAGTAGACAGAAAGGAATAATACACATAGAACTTGCCCTGCTCTTCAGGAAACATGAGTAAAACCTAAATAATGTTTGTGTCTGATTATAAACAATTTGCTATTCAAATTCAATAGCAGCATTCACTAGGCAAACTATGCTAAAATCTTTCTTATTAACAACTAAATTCCAAAGTTTAGCATTTCAAAACTACATAATTTGAATACATTTTTGAACCATCTGATGGAAAATTATATTGATTCCACGTGTGCAGAGTTTGTAAGTAGCTCAGTAATTCCTTCACTCTTTTCAGACCCAAACTAATGGCCTCTTTTTCTTTCCCTGGTAGTAAAGTAGGCTATTTCTCCAGGGTCAGGGGAATGTGGAAGAGGGAGGACTCTAATGAAAGCACGTAATTCACTCAGGACTGGTGGGGCAGTATTAGAGATTATGGAAAGCTTTGCTCACAGAATACAGTTCCTGTGGAGAAAAAAGCCTCCCACGACATCAGGAATTAGCACACAGCCATATAACAAGCTAAACTTTTTGTTTTCGTTTCCTTTAAAAAAAATCTGTGAGTTATATTGTATGCTTTTCTAATACTGATAGAAAACAGTTTTGGCAAAGTACATTAAATAAATAGAACAGCGCCTTATCTTTAAAAAAATCAATATTCAGGGGTTATTCTCCTTCACATTTTGAAATTCTTTAGCTAGAGAAATGCTGGGTCATAAGATAAAGGATCACAGCACCTGGGTTTGATCCAGACTTTGTGATCTCTAAATCATCTTATGCCTTTGAATGCATTCCAGCACCACTGACACTACCATGTATTTTCTAACTTACGCCACCCACGCTCTGGGACTATGAGTTAATCATGGTACTTACAGGGTTATTGGAGGATGAATCTAGTAACGTCTAATATGTAAAGCATAGAACCTTGCCAGAATGTAATACATGTCAGGTAAACATTCATTTTCAGTTTTGCTGTTATCATTGCTTAGATAATGGTTGCTAAATAATGGAACCTTCCATTTCAATGTCAGTGCCATGTCATATAAAGGTAATCAGAGTGGAACTAATTACATTGCCTACTGAGATATGAACACACAAATATCTTCAAAATCTTTTTCATTTACTCTCTAGCATCTGAGCTCATGTGCTATCATAAATCAGTTTAATTTCCTTTATTAAGAAAGGCCAGTGGACAGCCCCAGTGTGGAAACATTCCCTACAGGCTCCCTAGGTACTATGAGTGGATGAGGTCACTGGGGAGTTTAATAAGTCAACCTTGTAAAACCCCTGACGATGAAAAAACTATATGACAAAGGGCTACAGATCTTCTCTCTGTCCTTCAGGCTCCTCCACGCTTATGAAAACACTTTCTGTAACAGATACTTAACTATTATTCACACTGGAAACAAAAATCTTTTGAAATAGTTTTAATTAGGCTTGAGTGTTTTGTTTTGTTTTTTTCCATCTTGAGATGGAAACAGAGAGATTTCTGTTCAAAGAAATTATTGTTCCCTTTCAGAAGTCATAGGAAATACAAGGTCAATTGATGAAAAGGCAACAGCCCCAGTCTCGGGGTTTCTAAGCCTTATTCATTAGACAAGATACTTAGCATAAAACTTTACTGACACTGAACCAGTTTTAATTTCAGAAAAGTAATCATCCATATACAGAGATTGTTTCGGCGGGTTTTCTTGCTCAATCAAAATTTATTCCACAACTATTCAACTCTCCCTGAAGAACCAAAACTCCAAGCACCTGATATGTAAAACAAATGCTTACTATGGCCAGGCACTGTTCTAGGTATTTTATTATATGACATAATTTAATCATCACAACAGTTCTATTAATGTCATTATTGTCTACATTTTATGGGTGAGGAAGAAATACAGACACCTTAAATAACTTGCTCCATGTTACGCAGAGATAGCACATGATGGAGTTAGTATTTCTATCCAAAAAGTCTAGCTCCAAAGTCTTTAACGTTAACCATTCAAAGGTATTTTCTCTTTTTATTTTCTAAAATGAATGTTAATATCTTCAAAATCGGGGACATCACATAGCATGCTTCCACTATAACAACAATTTTAATGTCTCCCTTTAGAATGCAATTGAAAGTAATCATGTATCCCAGGAACCTAACTTATCCACTTAACAAGCTATCAGTCCAATACTTTTCTATGTCTACATCACATCAGTCAATCCACAAATGTTTATTTTCAGATGTTTCAAGTGTTTCAGAGAACATTGCTTAGTCTAGCCCTTTCTTTGCAACACAAATATTTTTCACTAGGGTCATGACTACCATCAGTTACACAGGTATACTTTTAAAGGCACTTTTAAAGGTACTTGATGCTGGCCTTCACAGAGGCAGTGGAGTTTAACGCGTTAACTTACATTTTGCCACCTTCTCCTTCAGAGTTTTAGTACTGTAAGTCAGTGGCTTGAAACGTATTGCTATTTATACACTAGGAAGTTATGTTGCTCAGTCTATCATTATTTTTGCAGAAACCCCAAGTACAATACACAGCTGCATGGGTGTCAAACCAAGGATTAATTTATAATACATAATAGAAAACATTTATTGGTGAATAGTTTTTATCAAATGTTGGAAATACACTGCCTATTTATAGGCACCAGCATCCCCTACTTACTTCAGAGGTTAGGGCTTCCCTTTCGGTTGCTATAAACACAGCTTCCTCCCAAGACTCTGTTTATACGTCTGCTTGTCAACCCTGCGCCAGGCACTGGCACTCCCTTTTTTACCATCACTACTCCGTCATCCTGTTTATAGGACAGGGAGGATGGCCACGAATGCAGAATTATTTTAACTCACCAAAGCCTTGGAGAAACTAGCCAATTTTGTTTTAAGGTGATTCATTCTTCAGTTGAGTCTTTAACTTAATATTACTTTTCCAACAGCTAGTCACATAAAACACATTGGCCTACGCAAATGTGTTCCTATTATTTTAAGACAAATTATACCAACCCTAGATACCAAGAGTCACAAAGCTCCCTTGATGTCCTCAAAGGATAATTTACACTAGGGGCAAAAGACTCTTCTATTTTTCCCGGTGAGTCTTGTTAGAATTGCCTGTGGAGTTTTTTTTTTTTTTTTAAGAAATTAGTACCTGCTTGGGCCCCATGCCAGACCAATTAAACCACGATCTCATTTTAAAAGCTTCCCTTGGGCCAGGCATGGTGGCTCACGCCTGTAATCCCAGCACTTTGGGAGGCCGAGGCGGACAGATCATGAGGTCAAGAGATCGAGACCATCCTGGCCACGGTGAAACCCCGTCTCTACTAAAAATACAAAAAAAAAAAAAAAAAAAATTAGCTGGGCATGGTGGCACACGCCTGTGGTCCCAGCTACTCGGGAGGCTGAGGCGGAAGAATAGCTTGAACCCAGGAGGTGGAGGTTGCAATGAGCAGAGTGCACCACTGCACTCCAGCCTGGTGACAGAGCAAGACTCCGTCTCAAAAAAAAAAAAAAAGCTTCCCTTTGATTCTACTATGCAACAAGGATTATAAATCACTTCTCAAATGTCATTATTTATTGCAAACCACCAAACAAATGGGTTAGGTATGATTGGGTCAAATAGATGCATTGCTAATTTTCACTAAAACCTTCCTAACAGTGTTAATGTCATGAAATGGCCACACTGATTGAACATAAAAAGCAGTCCTCAGGCATAGAGGACTGTATTGTTTTCAGCTCACCCTCACTGTAGCCCAGACCCTTTAAAGAATGAGGTAAACATACTAAAAGTTAGCTTCCGGAGCCTCGTCAGCATAAAGAAGAAAATTGGTTTTGACCCTGATGATGAAATTCCAGTTAAAGGAAAGAATTAGGACACCCCCTTGAAGTTGAAGGCAACTCCCTCTACAGATCAAAAGGCAACCTTGAAAAGAAATTGTACATCTTCAGTGTAAGACAGGGCTGATCAGAGATTAGAGCTCAGAGGTCCTGTCTCTCAAGATGCCTTCCACCCACCCTTGTGGTGCATAAAACAAGGATCTTTAATGAAGCACACTGCAGCTGAAAAATCAATTCAATTCAATACTGCGAAAGAGCAAAGCAGCCCTCAACAGCAGGTGCTGGTCTGATGCTCACAGCTAGCCCTGGTGCCCTCCTGTTGGAAATGCGAACAGTTCACAGAACATCAACGGAAGACAAGGCTACTCTGTGACCATGATGGATCAGGACAAAAATAAGACCACTCCATAATAATGTCTCGACACAAAAACATGAACATTGTCCGAGCAATAAAAATGACCAGAATTCCCCTATCTTAATGAATCTGAGTGACAGCTGCTGTTTCACCAATCACAGCTTTAGCCTCATTCTAGTCGTCCTTCCTTCTAGATAAGATGTGTTAAAATGTCCAAACACAGAATTACTGCATTTCCTGGTACTATTCAGTCCAGAGCAAAGCCTCATATTCTAAAAACTCTCCCTCAAATCACCTAATATGAGCTCAAATCCTACAACTGGTCATTCCCAACACCCTCCATAGCTCACACGGTATGCATTCTCCCTCACTGCAAGGAATCATCAACTGACCTTGCTCAAATACAGATATGTTCCTCATGCTCTCCATCCGGAGGGCATTGGTGATGTTTTCATTAAACATCTAGTATATGCCCCCTTCGATAATAAAAAACATATAAGATAGACCTTAGTATTCAAAGTTTTCAAATGGGTTGGGAAGATATCAAAGGCGTGGGACATAATCACATAATCCAGGCTATGTGTGTACATTGGCAGAGTGGTGCCAGGTATTCTTGGAAACTGTTAAGAAGGTAAGACAAAAGCTGTGCTTTGAGAGGGGAACAGAATTAGAAGGAAGGAGAGGAACACAGGAAATAGTATTATACTCCATACCGTTTCACAATTTAGGGACCTAGATTTATTTCTCCTCTAGGTTCAACAGTTTAATCTGTTAGCCTTTTACCCCATATTTTTCTTAAGAGTGAATAATTTTGGTAGAAGAAAGGCATCTAATATAATCTTCTAACTTTCAAATTCTTCTTCCAGGTTCTGAAGAGAGAGAAATGATGTCTAGTCCATTGTTTAGCCAAGTCCTGGAAACACAGTATTGGAATAAAATAATGTCTGTGTTCTAAGATTGTACTGGATTCATGACACATAGAACAACAACAAAAAAAAATACATGAAAAGGTCACTGTTGACGTCATCTAGGGAGATGCATATAGTGTTTGATTATTCAGTTGACTATGAGAAGCTGTCAGTGAATTAGGCCAATGAAATAATCCCATTACCAACTGTAGTTGTATGAGTTTTGTTCCTCTTTCTCCCTCTGTCATCCATTCCAGAGATTAATTGGTTTAGATGATCTGTCAAACAATACATCCTTGTGTTTTTCAAACAAATAACATCTGTATATTTTATATATTCGGACACCACTTTATCCTTTCTGCAATTCAGTGGATTAAAAACATAGTAAGTTATGGGCATGTCTCTCTTTTTTCCCCTTCACGTGAGGCTTCATGGAAGCCATGATGGGAAACAGAATAAAAAGTACTCTTGTTGAAGCAGGGTAGGGTGGGAAGACCCAAAGTCACGCTCCTACCCCACCTCAGTGCCCTTGAAGCTCTTTGAGAAGTTTCTAGGACTTCAAGAACACAGTGCTAAAGGAGTTATTCTGCTCAACCACCTCCATAGCTCAAGGCTTGCATGTCAAGTTGGTGTCTCAAACTTTTATGCCTACAGAAGAACATCTGTCCATCCTGCTCTTCTCCCTGGCCCCAGCATACCTGTTTTTTTTTATCTTTGACTTCCCTCTGGTTTGAGCCTCTTTGATCTACACCTATTTGATCAGCTCTTACCTCTCAGCCCCTTTGAGAAAGCTACAGAAAATCGCTATTTTTCCTGTATTGTTTTTTGTATTTCTAACCCGCTTTCAGAGATTGGGCCAGTTACAAGAAATTGGCAAGTTACAAAGAAATAAACCCCAGATGAATCCCATTAAACATGTATCCTGCAATTTTTTTGCTATACTATTCAAAAAAAAAAAAAAAAAAAAAAAAAGGGCTGGGCACAGTGGCTCATGCCTGTAATCCCAGCACTTTGGGAGGCCAAGGAAGGTGGATCACCTGAGGTCAGGAGTTCGAGATCCTGCTTTCAGTAAATAACACTATCCTAGCATCCTCATGGATATTAGGTACCAAGACCCTGAAGCAGAGAAAATTTGGAAGACCACAAGTCAAGAACCTCTATTGTGTCATATGATTTGTTATGACGATATATCAAATTGCTTTTCATCTCAATCTTTCTGGAAAAACTTAAGGTGACAGAGTTGCCTAAAGCAAAATAAAGCAGTATGTAAAATCCCTTCTTAAAATAATGATGAGATTTGGGCACAATTCTGCATCTTTTAGGGTAAGGCGGCAGTAAGGAAAATCTCAAAGATGCTATGAAGAAAATAATACACTTTAAAGTGTTCATTTTTAAAAGCAAATGTCTCCTTTTCTAAAAGTAATTTTTCTGCCAGGTCTCAAAAGTAAATGATGAAATTACTTCAAATTGGTTGGTCCATCAAAGCCCAAAAGAACCAGAATAATGTCCTAAAACACAAGCATTTTCTTTTTAAAATGTTTTTAGTTTTTAATTTTTATGGGTACATAGTATATACATTTATGGGGGATATGGGATATTTTGATACCAGCATACAATGTGCAATAATTACATCAGGGCAAATGAGATATCCATCACCTCAAATATTTATCCTTTGTGTTATGAACAATTGAATTCTACTCTTTTAGTTATTTTTAAATGTACAATTAAATTATTATTGACTGTAGTCACTCTGTTTTGCTATCAACTACTAGATCTTATACATGGTACTTTTCATCAGTACCATTTCAATCCTAGGATGATTATTTTTCCAAATAACAATAGCAGCAGATGTCATTTATTATCATTCTCCCCATTTACAGGAAAATAAGATGACACTTAAATATGTTCAATATCTTGCCCAAGCCCAAACAGCCAATAAGCGACATGGCCCCTGGTCATTTGTGGCACCATCACCTATGCAAATCATATTTTCTTTGACTTCCCTCTGGTTTGAGCCTCTTTGATCTACACCTATTTGATCAGCTCTTACTTCTCAGCCCCTTTGGGAAAGCTACAGAAAATTGCTATTTTTCCTGTATTGTTTTTTGTATTTCTAATCCGCTTTCAAAGATTGGGCCAGTTACAAGAAATTGGCAAGTTACAAAGAAATAAACCCCAGATGAATCCCATGAAACATGTATCCTGCAAGTTATTTGCTCTACTACTCCAAAAAAAAAAAAAAAAAGGCTGGGCACAGTGGCTCATGCCTGTAATCCCAGTACTTTGGGAGGCCAGGGAAGATCGCCTGAGCTCAGGAGTTCAAGACCCACCTGGCCAACATGGTAAAACCCAATCTCTACTAAAAATACACACAAAAAAATTAGTCTGGCATGATGGTGGGCGCCTGTTATCCCAACATCTCAGGAGGCTGAGGCAGGAGAATCACTTGAACCTGGGAGGGAGAGGTTGCAGTGAGACAAGATCACACCACTGCACTTCAACCTAGGGGACAAGAATGAAACTCCATCTCAAAAACAAACAAACAAAAAAAAAAAATGAGGAATAATAGTGGCCTAGCATAGCATGCTGGTTTAAAGGATTTAATGTCATGCCAAACTGAATTATTTTCTCTGCCAGTTATCAAAGAAATTTCTGCGTGGTAACAGGAAGGACACTGAACTGCTATTCCCCTTACTCAACACTCATCAAGCAGGAGCACTTCTGGGGATGCATTCGTTATTCAGTAGTGGCCTGATTTGTATTTCTATCTGAGGATATCTTGGAGCATTAGCTAAAACAAAGGATAAACCACTTTGGTTCCAGCAGAGTGAGTGAGTGAGGAAATAGTTGAATCACACCAAATTGCTAGTTGTTATTTTTTTTTCCCCACTGAATTCAACCATCTATGGGTTTTAGTTCTCTAAATCTGTTCCTGTGCATAGTCACAGCCACATTTAGGAATCAAATCCATTTTTCATTTTGAGGCTTTTGATTCCTGATTCATCTCAGTCCACAGACCCTGGCAGGAATCCACTTACACACACAGGCTATGCTGCAAATGTTGCTTAGTAAATTAGACGTTTGGAATGCCAAACACACATTCCCCATACAAATTGAGTTACAGATAGTGGTTTGTTATCCAGTCCAGATAGCAAATGGCTGTGTAGACAAAATCCAGGTGAACGATGAGCTTAAGAGACTGATATAGGCTGGGTGCGGTGGCTCACGCCTATAATCCCAGCACTTTGGGAGGCCAAGGTGGGCAGATCACCTGAGGTCAGAAGTTCGAGGCCAGACTGGCCAACATGGTGAAATCCCGTCTCTGTTCAAAAATACAAAAATTAGCCAGGCATGGTGTCACATGTCTGTAATACCAGCTACTCAGGAGGCTGAGGCAGGAGAACTGCTTGAACTTAGAAGGTGGAGGTTGCAGTGAGCCGAGATCATGCCACTACACTCCATCCTGGGCAACCGAGCGAGACTCCATCACAAAAAAAAAAAAAGAGAGAGAGAGAGAAAGAGAGAGACAGAGAGGCTGATAGATGCTAAGCTTGCTTTCTAACACTGTTTCTACAGAAAAAAGAATCAGAGGTGGGGCCCTGAAGCACATCTCCCACCTTCCCAACACAGAGACCTCTCCGCTTCTCAGTATGCTGGGGCTCCAGGGTGCTGGTGGGAGCTTAGCCAGTGGAGATGACATGCCTCTCTGGGGTTTCTGAACTCAGCAACAAGTAGCAATGGTCTGTCCCCAAGGCTGGCGGGCACCACAGGGGTGATGCTCACTCCAGAACCAGGCAGGAGGGAGGTGGCCAGGGGAGATGCCGTGGTATGTGGCCTTTCTCCAGCTGCTTAGCATGCTAAAGGCTGCAGGAGAGAGGCTACCTCAAATCAAGTCACACTTCTGTCCTTGAGGAGGAGGGGATGCAGGATGTAGGCAAACAGCAGTCTCCAAACCCACATGTGTAATTACAAAGAGATTAATTCAAATCTAGATGTCATTCAGAGGGCAACACAACTCCTAGAATAAGAAAATTCAACATAAACTTTTGCTCCTGAAAGCATACAGCTTTAAGAATCAAGAAATGGCAACATCCGGTAAACTTCCAAAGCATCACAGATAGTTCCTTTTAGTAGCGGTCAGAAGGCATACCAGGGTGAATACATTTTTGCCACCTCTTGCAGTAAGAAAGGGCTTCCACTTCCACTCTTGTATTTATTTATTTGTTTTTGAGATGGAGTCTAGCTCTGTCACCCAGGCTGGAATGAGTGCAGTGGCGCAATCTCGGCTCAGTTCAACCTCCGCCACCAGGGTTCAAGCGATACTCCTGTCTCAGCCTCCCAGGTAGCTGGGACTACAGATGTGTGCCACCATGCACAGATAACTTTTTGTATTTTTAGTAAGATGGGGTTTCATCATGTTAGCCAGGTTGGTCTCGATCTCCTGACCTCATGATCTGCCCCCTTCAGCCTCCCAAAGTGCTGCGATTACAGGCGTGAGCCACCACACCTGGCCTCCGTTTCCACTCCTAATTGACTTGTTTAGGATTCAGTTCTTCCTCTACTCTAATTTCAAACTATTAAAAGCAAATGAAAAGAGCTAGGTTGTGCCAAATTTGCAAGCGTTTTTCAGTGGAAACACTTCGTGGCTTCTCATTCTTTCAGAAATCCACAAGCAAACCAGGTCAGACAGCTGACCTCAACTGAATTTTTCTATTTCTTATTTTGGGTGAAAGGGAGGGGGAAAATTGACTTCTGATAAAATAGGAGCATTTAATTTCAAATTTTCCCATGGTAATCTATATAGCGGATGCTTCTCTGTTAGCATAGTCTACCACTGATGGGAGAAGGAGGAATCAAGGATAATGGGTTTCTGGTTTGAGTGCTTGGGCAGATAGAGGAGAAAATGAAAATTAGTTCAGTATTAGACATATTTAGCTCATGGTGCCTATGGGATATGAAACAGTTAAGCAAATCTAAATGAATGCCTGGCTCTGAAAAGATATATCTAGCTGGAGTTACTCTGAAAGTCATAAGGACATAAATACCAAAGTCTGGTGGAGATGTGACTGCCCATAAAAAGACAGAAATGGGGTTGGGCATCGTGGCTCACTCCTGTAATCCAGCACTTTGGGAGGACAAGGCGGGTGGATCACCTGAGGTCAGGAGTTCGAGACCAGCCTGGCTAACATGGTGAAACCCCATTTCTACTAAAAATACAAAAAAAAAAATTAGCCAGCCATGGTGGCGAGCACCATGCTGAAATCTCAGCTACTTGGGAGGCTG
>CAUYQU010062192.1:0-10227 GCA_963574635.1 Cheracebus regulus | reverse complement strand
ATACCATCTTACACCAGTTAGAATGGCAATCATTAAAAAATCTAGAGACAACAGATGCTGGAGAGGATGTGGAGAAATAGGAACACTTTTACACTGTTGGTGGGAGTGTAAACTAGTTCAACCATTGTGGAAGACAGTGTGGTGATTCCTCAAGGACCTGGACATAGCCATTCCAGTCGACCCAGCACTCCCCGTCCGGGGTCTATAGCCAAAGGAGTATCAATCATTCTACTCTAAGGACACCTGCACACGAATGTTCATTGCAGCACAGTTTACAATAGCAAAGACCTGGAACCAACCCAAATGCCCATCAATGATAGACTGGACAGGGAAAATGTGGCACATATACATCATGGAATATTATGCAGCCATCAAAAACGATGAGTTTTGTGTCCTTTGTAGGGACATGGATGAACCTGGAAACCATCATTCTCAGCAAACTGACACAAGAACAGAAAATCAAACACCACATGTTCTCACTCATAGGTGGGTATTGAACAATGAGAACACATGGACACAGGGATGGGAGCACTACACAATGGGGTCTTTTGGGGGGAAATAGGGGAGGGACAGTGGGGGATGGGGAGTTGGGGAGAGATAGCATGGGGAGAAATGCCAGATATAGGTGAAGGGGAGGAAGGCAACAAATTACACTGCCACGTGTGTACCTATGCAACAATAGTGCATGTTCTTCACATGTACCCCAAAACCTAAAATGCAATAAAAAATAAATAAAAATAAAAAATATGAAAAAAAGAGAGAGCTAACAGAAATACTGAAATTGTTAAAAGAAAAATAAAAATTTCTGAAGCTCAAAAACACAATGGATAAAATTAAAAATGCAATAGAAGTACTAACAGCATAATTGATCAAGCAGAATAGTCTGTGATTTTGAAGAATATTTAAAAATACATGGTCAGAAAGGGAATAAAATGATGAAAAGGAATAAATATAGCTCACAGAATTTATGAGACAGCATCAAAAGATCAAATGTTTGAGTTATAGGAGTTTATGAAGGAGAAGAGAAAGACCAGGGGTAGAAATCTTATTTAATGATATAATAGCAAAAAGCTAGAAATTATGAGATACAACAAATACAGTACTAAAAGGGAAGTTTTTAGCAATAAATGCCTACATTAAAAAAGGGAGAAAGGTCTCAAATAAACAATTTAATAATATGCCACAGGGAATTGGGAAAAGAAGAACAAGCTAAGCCCAAATTTTGTGGAAGGAGGGAAATAATAAAGATCATAGAAGGAATAAATAATATAGAAACTAGAAAAAACAATTGAAATTCAAACAATTTAAAAATTTGAAATTTTTAAATGAATAATTTCTTTTTTACAAGAATAAGCAACATCAACAAACATTTTAGCTACACTAAAAGACTAGTAACATTAGAAATTAAATAGAAAATATTACAATAGATGCCACAGTTATAAAAAGGATCATAAGAGATTATTATGACCAATTATATAAAAACAATTGGATAACCTGGAAGAAATATATTCCTAGTCACATGCAATTTACCAAGACTGAATCATGTAGAAGTAGAAAACCTAAGCAGACCACAAATGGGTAAAGAGATTGAATCAGTAATAAAAAGTCTCTCATCAAAGAAAAGCCCAGAATCTATTGACTTCATCACTTAATTTTACAACTTAACACTGAATGCCAATCCTTCTCAAATATGTCCAAAAAATAGAACAGGTAATATTTCCAAATTCATTTTACAAGACCAGCATTACTCTGTTATCTAATCCAGACAAAAACACTAGAAGAATAGAAAATTACAGGCCAATATCCCTGGTAAACATAGATGCACAAACTCTCAATAAAATACTAACAGATGGAATTCAGTACATTAAAAAGATCATTCAGCATGATCGAGTATTATTTAACCTAAGGATGCAAGGATGGTTTGACATACACAAATTTATAAATTTGATACAACACATTAACAGAATAAAGAGCAAAAATTACATAATCTCAATAGATCCAGAAAAAGCACTCAATAAAATTTAATATTGCTTCACAATAAAAACTCTCAACAAATTATGTATAGAATATATGTACTTCAATGAAATAAAGTCCAAATATGCCAAAACTACAGCTAACATCATACTGAATTATGAAAAATTGAAAGCTTTTTCTGTAAGATCTAGAACAAGACATGGATGTCTACTCTCACCATTTTATTTCAGTATGGAAATTCTACTCAGAGGAATTAGGCAAGAGAAGAAAATAAAAGGCATCCAAGTTGGAAAAAATAATTTATGTTGTCCCTATTTGCAGATGACATAATCTTATACATAGAAAATCTTAAAGACTCTACAAGAAAAAAAAAACATTAGAACTAACAAATTCAGTAAAGTTGCAGGATATAAAATCAACACACAAAAAGTGCCATTTTTATACATTAATAGTGAACTAACTGAAGAAGAAAACAAGGAAATCTTATTACAATAGCTATAAAAATAAAATGAAGTAGGAATAAATTTAACTAAGAAAGTGAAAGACCTTTGCACTGAAAACTATAAAAGATTGGTGAAAAAAGATATCCTATGTTGATGGATTGGAAGAATTAATATTATTAAAATGTCCACATGACAAATCCAGTGCAACCCCTATTAAAATTTTAATGATGTTTTCACAGAAATAGAAAAAAAAAAATCCTAAAATTCAAGAGGAACCACAGAGACCCTGAATAGCCAATACAATCTTTAACAAAAGAACAAAGCCAGTGGCATCATATTATCTGGCTTAAAATTACACTACAAAGCTATAGTAATAAAAATAAAATGGTACTGACATAAAAACAGGTACATAGATCAATGGGACAGAATAGAGGGCCCAGAAATAAGCCCATGCATTTATGGTCAATTGATTTTCAACAAACATGCCAAGAACACACAATAAGCAAAGGACACTTTCTTCATTCATGGTGTTGGAACAACTGGATATCCACATGCAGAAAAATGAAATTAAATCCTTACTTCCCATCATAACTAAAATTCAATTCAAAATAGACTAGAAAATTAAATGTAAATCTTGAGACTATAAAACTACTAATAGAAAACGGGGAAATCTCCATGATATTGGCCTGGGCATTTTTTTTTTTTTTTTTTGGATACAAACCCCAAAGCATAGACAATGGAAGCAAAAATAGACAAACAGGAATACATCAAGCTAAAAAGCTACTACACAGCCAAGGCAATAATCAATAGAGTGAGGAGACACCTACAGAATAGAAGGAACTATTTGCAAATTATTATCTGATAAGGGGTTAATATCCAAAATATATAAAGAACTCAATACCATAATAAGAAAACAAATAACCTATTTTTAAAAATGGAGAAAGGAGATGGATAGACATTTCTTAAAAGAAGACATACCAAGACCCAACAGGTATATGACAAAACAGTAATCATCTGAGAAATGCAAATTAAAGCTAAAATGAGATATCACCTAACACCTTTTGAAATGACTATTATCAAAAAGACAAAAGATACCAAATGTTGGAAAGGATACAGAGAAAAGGGATCCCTTGAGTGCTGTTGGTAGGAATGTAAATTAGTAGAGCCATTATGAAGAATGTATGGAGGTTCCTCAAAAAAGGACAAGTATACCTACTGTATGATCCAGCAATTTCAAAACTGAGTATACGTATCCAAAGAAAATAATTTCAGTATGTTGGCAATATCTGCTGTCCTATGTTCATTGCAGCATTATTCAAAATAGCCAAGGCATGGAATCAAAGTGTCCATCAATGGATAAAGGATAAAGAAAATATACATAAATATTTAAATATGGTATATACACAATGCAATACTATTTGGCCTTAAAGAAGAAAGAAATCATGACAATGTGATGACAATGTTGATGAACCTGAATGATGTCATTGCAAGTGAAATAAGCCAGGCACAGAAAGGAAAATGTTGCATGATCTCACTCATATGTGGAGTCTAAAAATGTTGATTTCATAAAAGTAGAGAGTCGGCTGGTGGTTACAGGAGGCTGGGAGGGGGTGCTGAGGTAGGGGTTGGAGAGGTGTTAGTCAAAGGACACAAACTTTCAGTTAGACAAAGGGAATACGTTTAAGAGATCTATTCTACATTATGACTATAGTTAAACAATGTATTATCTTCTTGAAAATTGCTAAGGGAGTAGATTTTAAGTGTTCTCCCCACAAAAAGAAAAGTGTGTAGTTATGTATATGTTAGCTATTCCAGAATGTATTCATATTTCAAAATGTGTCATGCATCATAAATATATACAATTTTTTTTTTTTTGAAACAGAGTCTTGCTCTGTTACCTAGCCTGGAGTGCAGTGGCGCAATCACTGCAACCTCGGCCTCTTGAGTTCAAGTGATTCCTCTGCCTCAGCCTCTATAGTAGTTGGGACTGCAGGCATGCACACCATGCCTGGCTAATGTTTATATTTTTAGTAGACACACGGTTTTATCATATTGGCCAGGCTGGTCTCGAACTCCTGACCTTGTGATCCGCCCGCCTCTGTTGGAATTACAGGCGTGAGCCATTGCACCCAGCCAAATATATACAATTTTTATTTGTCAATTCAAAAATAAATTTAAAAATAAAGAAAAATTTAAGTAATACTTGAAAACATGTTTTTTTGTTGTTGTTGTTGTTAATTACTCGAAGGTATAAAAAGTTCCCCTTCAATCAGCCATCATCTTTTATCAGTCTAACTCTTTTCTCCAGAGGTAATAACTTTTAACTATTTGCTATGTATCTTTCTTAACCCCTTCCTAAGCATTTTATGTATTTTTATGTAGTCCATGGACATCATGTAGTTTTAAAAACATAAATAGGCTGATGACGTATATTATTCTTCAAATTATTTTATAACTTAGAAATATGTGTCTTAGAGACATTTCTAAGTCAATAACTGTGGGTTTTCTCATTTTTAACTTTTGCAGAGGATTTCATAGTACTACAATTTCATAATAATTTCATTCCTAATAGGTTACTTCTAATTAAAATGTTGTAATAAACATCTTTGTTGTATATTTTAGATGCACTGAGGGTATTTTTGGTAAAATGGATAACTGAAAATAGAATTCTTAAATCAAAGGGTATGTGTACGTGTTTTACATTCTAGTAGGTACTTTTAAATTATACTCTAAAAACTGGTACCAAATTACATTCCCCAAAGTGTATGTGTTTCTCCATACCCTCAATGACACTGGATATCATCATGTTCTATAATAAGTTTTTCAATTCAATGTGGGTAACAAGAACAAAATCAATTTTTTAGTTTGCATTTTTTTGACTATCTGATGCTGAACCCATGAGGTTTATTATCCTTTTATATACAGTATTTCTGCTTCTGCTTCCCTAAATTGTCTACTTATATTTTTTATTTATTTTTCCCAAATTATCTTCTCAATGATTAGGATCTTTGTAGATTTTCCGTTTCTTAAACGTCTATCGAAGAAAATGTTTGCAAACACTTTCTCCCTGTGTATTGCTTTTTAATTAATTTTGTTTACAGCATTTTTTGAAATGCAAACAACCATTAATATGTATTTAATCATATCTATCATTATTTCCTTTAAAAGCTTTGAGGGTTGTTTATTCCCTAAGAAGGCATTCCTCACCTTAGTGTTGGTGGACTAACAGTTAAGAGATTGGGCTTCAGTGTTATGATGTCGGAGGTCAAATCCTAGCTACACCCTTTTCAGGATCGGTGACCCTGAGCAGGATTCTTCAGCTGTATATGCCTAGGTCTTCTCAACTTAAAATGCAGATCTGAATAGTCCCATTTTATAGGATTGTTGTATGGAGTAACTGAAGTCCTACATATAAAGTGCTAACCATAGTTCTTGGCATCAATAATTGATATAGTTATTATAATCCAATACTTTATAGTTCTAAGATGCATTTATTTTCTTAAGCCATTTTGAATTTACTTTTGTGTATAACATAATTATTTTCATTCAAAAAGACACCCAGTAATCAAAATATATTAATCATGTGACCTGTCTTCCCCACTAATTTGAAACGCCATCTCTACTGCATATTTAATTCTCATGTCTATATGAGCTTATTTCTGAACTCCATTTGGTTTATCCATTTCTCTATTTGGGGGGTTTGTATTACACTGCTTTAATGATTATTAGGGCAAGAAACACATGTTGTTCTTTTTCCAAAATCATTTGGCTGTTATTGTTCATTTTGTTTTTTAATTTCAGGTCATTTCATACTAAACCTGTCAAGCTATCTAACGAATCACGTGTGTATGTATGCGTGTGTGTGTGTGTGTGTGTGTGTGTGTGTGTATCTTTAACAAGAACTGTATTGTATTTATAAGTTAATTTGGAATTAATTGATAGTTTTACCAAGGAATATGGCATATTCATTTGTAGAAGTTCTTTATATATTCTGGATGTTTGTCCTTTTTCTGTTGTTTGTTGTGGTAGAGTTGAATAATGTCTTCTCTCCCAAAATTGTTCATATGCTAATTTCTAGAACCTATGAATATGTTAATTTGCATGGCATAAGGAACTCTGTAGATGTGATTAAAGTAAGGATTTTGAGATGGGGAGATTATTCTGGATTATGAGGGTGAGCCCAGTGTAACAGAGGCAGAGGTCAAGTTGGAGACAGAGAGGTGAAAACAGAAGCAGAGGTCAGAGTGATGTGGGGCCAGCACCCAAGGAGTGTGGGCAGCCTCTAGATGCTGGAAAAGGTAAGAAACAAATTCTCTCCTGGAGCTTCCAGAAGAAACAGAGTTCTGCCAGTACCTTGAGTTCAGCTCTGTATGGCTCATTTTGGACTTTTGATGTCCAGAATCTTAAAATAAAATTAGTGTTTTAAGTCCTAAGCTTGTAATAATATGTTGTAAGAAGCAATAGCAAACTAATACACTTACATTGCAGTCTTTTCTCTTGCTCTGTGGTTTGCATTTTCACTTTTTTTTTTTTTTTTTTTGAGAGAGTCTTGCTCTGTCACCCAGGCTGGAGTGTAATGGCATGATCTCAGCTCATTGTAATGTCTGACTTCAAAGTTCAAGTGATTCTTGTGCTTCAGCCACCTGAGGAGCTGGGATTACAGGCACACACCACCATGCCTGGCTAATTTTTGTATTTTTGGTAGAGACGGAGTTTCACCATGTTGGCCAGCCTGGTCTCAAACTCTTGATCCACTCATCTTGACCTCCCAAAGTACTAGGATTACAGGTGTAAGACACTACACCCAGCTTGCATTTTCACTCTCTTAATGCTATCTTTTGATGAACAAAATCTTCCTTTTTATTTTTAATATAATAAAATGCACAATCTTTCTTTCTGAACCATACTTTTGTATGTTATTTAAGAAATCTTCTCTACCTAAAAATTATAAAGATATTTTCTTCTAGAAGCTTCACTGTTTTATTTTTTACATTTTAGTCTACAAAGTTTCAGGAATAATATTTTGATATATTGTTGAAATAGGGATCAAATGTCACACATGTCAATAAAGATATTTATTTGGCATGGCACAGTTTATTTGAAAAGAAAAATTCTCCAATTATTCTCTCTCTGTCATGACACCCTTTTTGGAAATCAGTTATCTTAAACCATAGAACTATATAAAGACACAGTTCTGCTGTACTTGTCTCTGGGTCTATTATTGCACCAATAGCAATACCAATATCAATATTAGTGTAGCTTTAGAAATAAATCTTGATATCTCGTAGAGGAAGTCATCCCTGTCTGCTTTTCTTCCTTAGGCTTGTCTGCCTATTTTGGGTTCTCTTCATTTCAATGTAAATTTTAGATTTAAATGATCAATTTCTGCCAAAAAATGCTGATATATGATTGGGATTCCATTATAGATTGGTTTTTGGGATAACTGATATCTTTATGATACTATTCTAATCCATAAATGTTGGTTTAGCCTGGGTTCCCTAGAAAGCAAAGCCTGACCAGAAATGTGCTAGTACTTTAATAGGAAATATAATCATGGGGAGCAGAAATGAGGAAGTGTGGGAGCAAATTGGGAAAAGACAAGGTTACTCTACTTGACCACCACAGTGGGGTACAGGTTGCTTAACCCCATGAATCTGTCTGAAAAGCTGTATAAAATATTTCTCAGAATCATGATCCCAGATAATATCGGTATCTTAGAACACCTCAAAGCCAGTCATACCTTTTCCTTCAATCTTATGTTCTGTTGTTGTTTGTTATATTCTACTGTTGCCAAGTTTGTTAACTCTCCTTATGTAGTCATGTGCAGCATAATGATGTGTCAGTCAACAACAGACCACACATATGACAGCGGTCCGATAAGATTATATTATACTGTATTTGCACTATAACTTTTCTATGTTTAGTTATGTGTAGATACAAAAATACTTACCAGTGTGTTACAGTTGCCTATAATATTAAGTATAGTATAACATGCTGTACAGGTGTGTGGCCTAGGAGCAATAGGCTGTTTTACATAGCCTAGGTGTGTAGTAGACTATACCATCTAGGTTTGTGTAGGTATATTTTATGATGTTTATACAATGAGAAAATCACCTAATTATGCCAATACGTTCTCAGAACGTATCCATGTTGTTAAGTGACACATGACTATATTTACAATACACAAGATATTATTTTGTTGTTGTTGTTGTTTGTTTGTTCTGAGAGGAAGTCTTGCTCGGTCTTCTAGGCTGGAGAGCAGTGGTGCAATCTCTGCTCACTGCAACCATGCCTCCTGGGTTCAAGGGATTCTCCCACCTCAGCCTTCTGAGTACCTGGGATTACAGGCACCTGCCACCACAACTGGCTAATTTTTTGTATTTTTGAGTAGAGAGGGGGCTTCACCATGTTGGTCAGGCTGGTCTCCAACTCTGGACCTCAGGTAATCCGACTTCCTTGGACTCCCAATGTGCTGGGATTACAGCCATGAGCCACTGAACCCTGTCTATTCTTTTATCAGTCGAGATTTTAGACTTACTGTATTTCTTTATTGTTTTCTCTATTCATCATCTCTCATTTTTAAATAACTGAAATGTTTTGATTTCTCTTTCATCTATTTAGATAGTTGAGATGACTCAAAATTGGTCTTCCGTCCCTGAGAAGTACAGTGTACCTTCAGTTTTTCCTCTTCTCCTAAGGACATAGCTCTTTAGGTTTCCACCCCAAAGTCTAGAGTTATATTTGGCACTTCCATTTTAGGGGTCTTGAACTCCATCCCAGGAGTCTGTCAAGTTCTGCTAGCATCTCATTGTCTCCACTTCATAGTTACCTGTCCTGTATTCACCAAAAGCCTCCAGGGGAAAAGTAGCCCAAATGCTGGCCACTCTGTCTCTTTTCTTTTTCTCCAGGATTTTGGTCCTTGTTAGCCCTCCAATAACTTTAGCTTTTGTTGTTGTTCTTAGTGTGTGGGTTGGTCTGGATTACCTTCTCTATCATTAGCAGTGTCAGAGCTCCCATTTTTAAATTTAACAAAATATTTACATTTACATGTTTTCATTAACATTTAGAATTAATTTTATCTATATTGTCTTTCTAGTTGAGAACTGTAGTCTTCTTAATTTCCCATTTATTTTACTTTAATCATCTGGAATTTTATTTGTACTATTATATTTTACATTTACCATGTTTTACTGTTTCCCCATTCATCTTTTTTTTTCAAAAGACGTATTTCATATCACTCTCTTTCTTGTTCTCTGCTATTCAGGTTTAGGCATTTAACAGTAGAACTGGTCATCTCTATTGCCTAGAATTATCTTTGTCATTGGAACTATGCATGGCTTTTAAACACTCACCACAACTGCTTTATTTATAATCTCCAGTAGTGAGCTGGAACAGCTGAGAAAGAAGGCTGACTGAGAGGTTATCATTTTCTTGTAATTGTTAAGAACTTCTTTTTGTAGTGAGAGTCATTTACTATTTGTATGGTGAAAAAATATCCACATGACTTGTGCCAATTCCAAAAGTTTCATCCACATATTTCTTCCTCAATTCTTCTTTTCATCAATCTCGCAATATTAATTTTCAGCCTTTAATCTTTTGACAAGTCGTTAGCTATTGCCTATGATATAATACAGATTCTAACCAGAGGCAAATTCATTCTCCAGGCAAGGTAGAGTTGTACCACTTGAAATTATGTTCATTTTAAGGTTAAACCTTCTCCACTGTCCTTTAGAGCCACTCTAAATAGGTCTTAATGCCACAGCAGTCTACTTCTGGCAGAAAAATAAGCAAACTATCCTCAAACCATTTT
>CAUYQU010062191.1:0-22031 GCA_963574635.1 Cheracebus regulus | reverse complement strand
GGGTGGCTCACACCTGTAATCCCGGCACTTTGGGAAGCTGAGGCGGGTGGATCATCTGAAGTCAGGAGTTCAAGACCAGCCTGGCCAACATGGTGAAACCCTGTCTCTACTAAAAATACAAAAATTAGCTAGGCATGGTGGTGGGCACCTGTAATCCCAGCTACTCGGGAGGCTGAGGCAGGAGAATTGCTTGAACCCAGGAGGCGGAGGTTTCAGTGAGCCGAGATTGCACCCCTGCACTCCAGCCTGGGCAACAAGAGCAAAACTCGGTCTTGAAAAAGAAATAAATAAAAATAAAATAAAAATAAATAGCTATGGTAAAGAAAACATGAACAGATAAGTAATGGAAAACTTGGCCCAAAAAGAAAGGCAACAGAAGCCAAAACTAGTGCTTAAATTCTCAGCACAGTGTAACTCATTTGTCCAATTACACTGCCCAGTAACCAACAGAGGCAAGAGTGAGCAACTTCATGTTAGAAGAAAGCTGGTGAAAAGGGGAACATGAATATACACACAAGGATGGGATCAGTTCAGCCCAAGGTTTATTAAAGACAGACTATTGCTAAGTCACTCGCACTCCAAAAGTAGACAGTGCAATAGTGAAGATTCGAATCAATTCCAAAGGAATTAAAATGGACTGAGCACCTATCGTGTGCCAGGAACTACTGGATGGATGTGAGACTGTGTTGAAAGTGATATGGAGAGACATAGAACCTCTCCTCACAGGTCTCATACTTGATAGAATAAGACAAATATTTAGTTGAATAAAATATATGGTAAAAGATGCTAAGTGCCTCAAAAGTTACCAACAAGATTAAAAGTTTTAACACCAAGAAAGGCAGATCCTAAAAGGTCTACTAAAGACTGACCTCCCCACCCCACACTGTGCTTCCGCAATACTCTGAGCATTGCTCCATCACTAGACTTGCAATAACCCTCTGTTCAGTGTTTCCCTTCGCCCACTACACTATTAGCAGGGACTTAACCCGACTCACGTCTGTATCCCCTGTCCAGAACACAATGGAGAGTCAGTGGTTGCTGACTGGTGGAGGGTGGCTGTGCCTATCTGGGATAAAGGTAGTTTCACTGGCAGTAGATAGAGGGGAGTGGTAAACAGGAAGGAAGAAAATTGCTGGGGAAGCTTTAAACCACCAACAGGAGTTTAATAACCATAGCTGGCACTCCAGGCAGAAGAAAAAATACGTAAAAAGGCACACAGAATAGGAAACATTCTGAAAGTATTTGGCTGGAGCAGAGATTACAAAAGAGAACAGTGGAAGATAAGACTGGAGGGGAGGTTGGAGCCACATCTTGGAGTAAAGAAAATGGAAAGCCACTTGGAAATACTTGAGAATGACAATGTGGAGGGTAGGCAAAATAACAGACCCCAAAGACATCCACGCACTCATCCCTGGAACCTATGGATGTGTTACCTTGCATGGCTAAAGGCACTTTGTAGATGTGTTAAAGGTTAAAAGCCTGAGGTGTGGAGAGTGTCCTGGATTAACCAGATGGGTCCAATCTAATTACAAGAGTCCTTAACATCAGAAAACCTTCCCCAGCAGCAGTGACGTGATGACAGAAGAGGTGGGAGGCCTGGTGCAGTGGCTCACGCCTGTAATCCCAGTACTTTGGAAGTCTTAGGCAGGCAGATCACTTGAGGCCAGGAGTTCAAGACCAGCCTGTCCAACATGGTGAAAGCCCATCTCTACTAAAAATACAAATATTAGCTGGGCGCAATGGCACGCACCTGTAATCCCAGCTACTTGGGAGGCTGAGGCAGAAGAATCGCTTGAACCCAGGAGGTGGAGGTTGCAGTGAACCAAGATCATGCCACTGCACTCCAGCCTGAGTAACAGAGTGAGATTCCGTCTCAAAGAAAAAGGAAGAAGAGGCAGGTGAGAATCTCAGTGTGGGAAAGATGGATCCTTTGTGCCCTTCCTAGATATCTGCCTTGACTTGCCTCTTTTAGGCTGCTACTGAAATGTCACCTTTCTCACTTGGTACTTCCCCGGCTATTCTAAATTGCAAACCACTATCCCATCCCAGCACCAACATTCCCTATTGCCTCCCTTCCCTGATATATTTGATTTACTTATTTTTGTCTTATTAGCAGATATCACCCATTAACCTATCCTGTGATATCCACATTTATTCATTCAATTTCTGATTTCACAAAGTGAAAACAAATTCAGATAGCAAGGCATAATGCATTATCCAAATTTGACTGAGTTCTGAGTTTTGGATACCATGTAGTAAGAGTTCATAAAGCAAAGGATTCATCCAAAAATTTACCTGAATCCATTCAGTTCCTGAGGTCTTTTACAGGGAGAGTTCAGATAGTGTGAGACTGGATAGCATCAGATACTTTGCCTATAATTTGCTAATTTTATGATTCACTTTCAGTATTTCCTAACACTAGACTGTAAGCTCCACGAGGTCAGGCATTCTTGCCTGTTTTACTCACTACGATATCCCAAACACTTGGAATAGTGCTGAGCACACAGCAGGAACTCAAATATTTGTTAAGTGAATTAATACTTGAAAATGGTGGAGCATCTGAGCACCAAGGAAAGCATGCACAGGAAAAAAAGAAAAAGTCAAGGGAGAACACAGGGACACATCTGAGAGAAAGGAATGAAGAAGCAAAGAAAAAGGGACAGAGAAGCCAGAGGAGAACTAGGAAAGGAAAGCACCAGGCAAGCGAGGAGGAACATGCGGTTTCTAAAGGGAGTGGTCCACAGTGCTGAATGAGGCAGAGGTCTCTAGGTTTATCATTAGAAGAACAGTAGGAACTTCCAGGTGAACAAATTGTTGAGGTGGAAGCAGAAGCCAGGTGACAAAGGGCTGAAGAGTGAACACAGGGAAAGGCAGTGAAAAGCATGAAAACAGGAGATGTTCTAGAAAGATTTAACAAAGCAAAGGAGAAAGATGAAGCGTCTAAGAAGGGTGTTTGTGATGTCTACTATTGTTTTGTTTCATTAGAATAAAAGAAAGGCTAAGCTCAGAGATCAGGGACTGTGTGTTGTTTGGTCACTGCTCTGACCCTGGGGTCTGGCACAGATCCTGACACAGAGTAGTCACGAAATGCTGAAAGGACTGAGGGGGAAACCACACCACCTACGGGATTAAAGAAGGCTCTGGAGAAAACAGAACACAAATCAGCATTAGCCCTGAAACCAGTCAGTTGTGTCTGTAGACAACTGACAACCAGTCAGTTGTCTACAGACACAGAAACAAGGGAAGAAAGAGAAGAGGATTTGGAGTGAAGGCATTGGCGAGAGATGCTGGCAGAGACCATGCCGAGGGGCCTCAATATTTTTACTGCAGGTATTGATGGAAGAGTCATTTCCCCACAGCAAGAGGGAAGATTTGTTGTTAGTCTTGGGAAGAAATCTGAAATAATCACCATCAGGAAGGATGAAGAATCAATAAGAAAGGAATAAAAGACATGAGTAATAATAGACAGATAAGAACCAAATTCAGTCTTATAAATTCCATTTAGGACACTAATCCATTATATAAGAGACAGCACATTCAAGCTGTCACATACCTTTGGTAGGCTTAGACCACTGCAGGTCAACGGCAACAAGGTCCTCCAGCTCCTGCTCTGCTTGAATGGGGGAGACGGAGAAGATGCGGACAGACTGGTAGGCAGCCGTGTTAGACAACTCCCTTGTAGCATTTAATATCTGGAAAAGAAATTGAAACATCATTTAACCTAGTGAGTGGGAGCCTGACATCTCTTAGTAAACATCAATCCTCTGAGCTCCTGAGTCTTCAATATACTGAGAGCAAGTTAATAGCCAAAACCAATGGGTGGACTGAATCACCTCGATCTACTTTTACCAAAAGAGACCATGATGAATCATGTTCCCAAAAAGGATAGGAATAGAATGAAATCTGTGATCTTAAGGAGCAGGTCTACGTTGGACAAGAGGAACCGTGAATTAGCTTAGGCTAAAGAATATTACCCCGCACTTAGCATACTCTGATACACTACTCTGAAAAAGTATCTCATAACACAAAACCATGCCAATAAACTTCTTTTTAAAATAGTGGTTAAGATGCTATGTGGAACCAAAAAGGCCGTGGGAAAGTAGATTTGTCTAATCCATACCACACAAGAGAAGCATGCTCAAAAGAAACACCCCTAAGAAATGACTGTTAAACTACTGAAACATACTGGAATAAGTTTCAGTTATCCTTCACATCTACAGGGTGTTGGTTCCAAGAACCCCCCCACCCCACCCACCCACCAAACCCCAGCACGCCAAAATCTGAGGATTCACATCCCTTATGTAAAATGGCATATTTGTTTATAGCCTACAAACATCCTCCTACACTTTCAATCATCTCTAGATTACTTATACCTAATGCAATGTAAATGCTACTTAATAGTTATATGTTAAGCAACCCTAATCTGAAAATCCAAAATCCAAAATGTCCCAAAATCCAAAATTTTTTGTGTGCCAACATGATGTCAACAAGTAGAAAATTCCACACATAAATACTTAACACAAATTTTGTTTCACGCACAAAGTTATTTTAAAATACGGTACAAAATTACCTTCAGGCTGTGTGCATAAGGTGTATAGGAAACATAAATGAATTTCATGTTTAGACTCGTGTTCTGTCCCTAAGATATCTCATTGTGTCTATGCAAATATTGAAAAATCCAAAAAAATCCAAAATCTGAAACACTTCTGATCTCAAGCAACTTCAGATAAGGGATACTCAACCTGTATGTATTGTTTTTTCAATGTGTATTGTTTATTGTTGTATTGTCACTTTTAATTTTTATCCTTCAAATATTTTCTATCTGAAAATATTGAGGTTGGATCTGCACATGTGGCACTGGTGGATACTCAAGGCTGACGGCATCCTCATCTTGGTCTTGGTAAATCACCAAAGAAAAGCAAGGGGGGCATGGAGATTGGAAAGATCGTGTTCAGGGTAACAGCTCAGAACAGTCCCACGGAATTAAACAAAGAAAAGGGATATCTCTTACATCCAGAGATAAATCATGTTTTCCCAAATCACTTTATTATACTTCATCAATTGTCAGGAGTATGAAAGGAGTGACTTAAAAGTTTTTCTGGACAAGCATGTGTGTGCTATACCTAGTACCTTCTTTGTTAGTGCAGTGAAGCATCCTTCCTCTATGAGCTTATGCATAAGTGCTATTTCCTTTCATCCTGACATTTTAGTTATTTTTTTATTTTAAAACAAATATATCAGAAATATTTTATTTTGCTTTTTAATTTGTGTGTTTCTTCTTGAGTCCTTTCTATCCTCCTCGACTGGCCCAGCTTCTTCCAAAACAAAGGGCTAACAGGAGCATCATGAAGCCCAGTTACCACTTGCCTCAGGGAACAGGCGCTCCAGCTAAGTCGGGGCTGCCACAGCAGCCAGAGGCACAAGAGGCCAGATACGTTCCATTGGCTGCTGGTCACAGAGTGTGCAGCTGACTCGCTTTCTGCCCCCACTCACCCACCACAGAGAACACAGCTGGCCCTCCAGCCACAGCGTAAGAGAAACTCTGAAGCAGCCAGGTGCCCCCATGGTGCATTTCACTGAAAGATGCTGCCCCTTGAATCGTTTTGGAGTTGCCAGTGAACGTGCAGCACCCAGTAAGATGACCAGATGGAAATGAGATGGCTCTTTTGGTCACAGTGGGAGCCACAACCTGAAATGCTCCCTTGGAAATGGCAGCTCTAGGGTGTCAGGGCTACTGGTCTTCCCATTTTCCGGACAGATTACATATGATCTCAGGAAAATTCCACAGGAAATCCATACCTGGCAGGTTTAATGTAAAGTAAACATGAAGGAGTAAGAACAGGCTAATGCACTCACAGTGTATCTGGCAGGGAAATTATTTTTCAGCAGCAAGTACCTGTAAAAAGCCGCCTCCTTTGGAATTCAGTTCTGCACTAAGCACTCAGGATTGTATGTTGCTTCCATGGAAACAGTGGATGAAACTGCTTTCATTCTCTCCACCCACACTAGCTTCCGCACTGACTGGGAACTCAAATGCCTCATTGCAGGGAGACGCCAGCTTGGGAGGCAGTATGGGAGAACATGCTACGTGTCTTTTAGACCCGTTGCTAACACTGTAGAGTGCTGTGAGGCCAATAGAGTCAGAGTGGTTGGCATTCTCCTATATTGATACCAGCACATGGAACTGGATCCAAAACATTAACTGGAAAACTTCCATTTTTCAGACACATTTGCGTGTAATTTCAAGCCCAAACTTGAAAGCCACAGAGAGTGTCAGCAAAAATGGGGGTGGGGACTATTTCTTCTGTACCTGACAACATAATGACAATTACTTCAGAAATTGGTATCCTTTCCCAATAACTAGGCCTTTTTGATGAAAGCATTTCCTCAGGGATATGGGCAACAAACTTAGGAATAAAGAGATTGCAGGAAGATTTTCATTTAAATGACACTTGGTTTCCCTGCTGATGAAAGGGGAAGCCTTACTCCATCTGCTGAGATCAGATTTCATCTCATCAAACACCTCAGTGTAATTATTTTTTTTACCAAGTATTTAAATGAGGATGTAAATGAATACCAAGGTATTTGAAGTCATTAACGCTTCAGAAGCTGGGAGAGAGATCTGCTGCCTCTCTAGGGACTGGACCGTTCACCATCAAAGCAGCTGCTCACCAGTGTTCATTCTGTAACCTTTATACCACATTCTTGAATTAATGAAGACACGTCAAGAATCTATTTCCTCAGAGGATCTTGGCATGGGGTCTGCATGGGGGAGTAAAGCATGTGTGTGAGTCTGTGTGTGCACACACACACACTGAAGGACAGAAACTTTACTTAAAAGAATTTGGAAATTCTGTACGTTATTTTACCTTCTATTATGGTACAGTTCTAAAATTGTGGAGATAACTATAAAAAAAAAGCCACCCTCATAAGTCCTATGAATCTTCTGTTGGAATGTGGTACCAGCCCTTCTCTTCTGGATCTTAATTTCTCTATTTGTAAAGAAGGAATATGGGGAGTTCTGAGATATTGGAAAATGGGTTTCCTGATGGATATTGGCCATCTTTTTCTGAGCATAACTAGAAATATCCAAGTCTTAAGACCTACCCTGACTTAGGAGGCAACAGATGAACATTTAGACTTTTCTCCATTTATAAACATCTCACTCAGCGTTATAAATAACACTCAATTTTAAAATTCCACTTTACCCTAACAACAAGATGGGCACGCAATCTGCCATTTCCTTGATTTGAATGTGAAGAGTGGTAGGTTATAGTGGAAATCTTACCTCCTCAGAAAAGTCACATGGAAGGAGGGAAGGAGAAAGACGTGTGTGTGTGTGTGTTTGTGTGTGTGTGTGTGTGTGTGTCTGTGTGTGTCTGTGTGTGTTGGGGGTTTGTAGGAGGAGAGGAGCAAAAGGAATAAACGGGAAGCCATGTAGAACAACCTTTTAGTCAAAATATAAGGTTCCATAGGCTGTTAAAAGACTACAAAACTTGGCTTTTGGTATTGTCAGCATCTAAAATGTTACTTGCAAACTAAGTGTATCATTTAAACAAAAATAAAAAATAAAAATTAACACTTCGATGTTTCAGAAGGAATTTTTTTCCTATTCCCCTATATTTCAGAGCTTGGAGCCCTAGCTTTACACAGAAGATGCTTAGGTGTAAATTCTAGGCAGGAAAAATATGTTTTCTCTTAACAATCAAAATCTGATTTAGCTTGACAGAAGATGGGATGGGATCCCCTGGCATAGACTGCTGTTGAGAAAGTGACTATATAAATACAAACATATCTGGTCCATGCCTTTCTGTGCAAACAGGGAACTGCAATTACAGCATTAAGAAAAGTATTGTTTCCCTTAATGAGTTAACAGCAATTCTGCTCTATACAAAACTCTCTTTTCTATGAAGAAATAAAACTTCAATTTTGCCTTCGCTCTCGTATGCTAAAAGAGAGTCCAGTCAAAGTTCAGTTTAATAAACATTTCAATTCAAAAAGCCCAGCTTGGGCAACATAGCAAGACCTTATCTCTATAAAAAATAAAAAAAATTAGCTGGGCATGGTGGCTCACACCTGTAATCCCAGCTATTCAGGAAGCTGAGGCAGAAGGGAGCCTAGAGCCCAGGAGTTCTAGGCTGCAGTGAGCTACGATCACACCACTGCACTCCAGCCTGGGTGACAGAGAAGGACCTTATCTCTTTAAAAAAAAAAAGTGGGGGGTTTCCATATATATAAATAAGACAGAAAGTAAGTGTAAATAAAATGTTGATAAGGAAGACTTCAAGGTAAGAATTTAAATTCTAAATCAAAAAACTAATGATGAAATGAAGTAGATATGTTCAGAGTAAGATCATTTAGTAGCATTATTTAGCAGTAGGCTACAAAAAAAAAAGAAAAACTAAGAAATGGAAGCAAAACAACAAATCAGAGTACATGAATATATTGAATTTCATAAATTTTTCAAAAAGAGATGAATTTAAATCATGGTCTAGTTGTACACAGGTTTACATCTCAAATTTAGTATTTATCAAATGAATGATTAAAAGGCAAGAAAATAGGCCTGGCACGGTAGCTCACACCTGTAATCCCAGCACTTTGGGAGGCCGAGGCAGGTGGATCACCTGAGGTTAGGAGTTCGAGACCAGCCTGGCCAACATAGCAAAACCTTGTCTCTACTAAAAATACAAAAATTAGCTAGGCATGGTGGCACATGTCTATAATCCCAGCCACTTGGGAAGCTGAGGCAGGAGAATCACTTGAACCCAGGAGGCGGAGGCTGCAGTGAGCTGAGATCGTGCCATTGCACTCCAGCCTGGGAAACAAGAGAGAAACTCCATTTCCAGAAAAAAAAAAAAAAGGCAAGAAAATAAAAATCAGCTTGAGAAGAAACTCTCAGTTTTTAAAAAAAAAGTGCTAGAGAAAACAATACTCCTTTTAGGTTCTTAACCTTCTAAGTTCTTAACCTATATAGAATATATTAGCACCAGTCAATAACTACCAATTTAATCAATAACTTATCTCTTAAGATTGTTAAGTCAAATTAATGAATTCATTCAAAGCACTTAGAAGAGACCTTGGCTCATGGTATTCAGTAAATAGAAACAGACCTGCTTCTCCTCATTGCCCCTTTATTCCTCCTTCTTTTCCGTCTTCATCACCAACACTGTGTATTATTGCTGAGACTCTGCAAATTACCTGTAAAACAGTCATCTGCATGTTACTCTGTCCACTACAGAGCCAGACATCTCCAAACAGGACATCATGAACTCTTATGGTGAAGTTCATTTTCTCCAAAGTCTGTTGTGCCATCACTTCGAAAGGTCCTCCAGGCTTCATGGGATCCAGTACCACCATCCAGGTATTAGAGTGAGCTGAAATAGTAACAGGACTCCAAGGAATTAATCAATTAAAATGAAATTAAAGCCTAATTATACTCATTTGTGGCTATTCCCAGGCTCTGTAATAAACTGAATTCAAAGCTATGAAGATTGGCCAAATTTCAGAAAGAGGATAAAACTAACAAGAGCAGCAACATTTTTATCCTTAATCTATACCAATCTCTCTTTACTTTTAACTGAAGCATTTACAAAACAAGTAAGTTACTCAGTTATAATCCTAAATGAAGATAGACAGAAAATATGCACAGATTAAAATTCAAGAGTTTAATAGAAAACATAAAAGAGAAATTTTTATTATACTATCCAGCTGTCAAACTTAACATAATTTCATCTTTTAGATTAACATAATGTCCCAAACTAACCTGCAATTACTCAATCAAATGTGACCACAGGGTAGAGAAAATCACTGATAATCTGGAACTTCCCCTGGCTGGACAGAATCAGCCTTGTCTTCACTCCCCACCTCCTCCTGTGTTGCTAACAAGGATTAACACTACCAGTGGTCTGGGTTCTCCTAACAGCAAACTGTTGAGTGGAGAAACTCAACAGTTTGAGTGTCAAACTTTTTGACACATCAAAAAGTAGTGGGAGGCATATAAATTAATCTCTCTGTGAAAAAGATATTCCAATATGCCCAATTAATTATTTTTACAGAGTTGTTTACAAGACTTAAGTCTTTGGGACTCAATTAGGGAAATGAGAAGCTATCTGAGACCCAATTTCAGAAATTCATAGCATATTCCCTAGAACCACCCCTACCCTGCTCCCTCTCATCACTCACCAGACCACCTCTGCCATCAACAAACTTAGAAGCTTCAGGAAAATATCTTCAAAATGGCAAAAATTATGCCAAGGAGAACCAAGCAACATGAACAAAGTTGATCAAACAAGAGTGGGAAAATAGAAAAAAATGAGATATTCACATTTTAAAATAAATATTCTTGGCATTATGCCAAAGAATATGAACTGATTTATAATTTGTACCCATCAGATCAATGTAAATTCAAAGGGAAAGAATGATAAGAACTGGAAATGAAGTATCCTAAAATTATTACCTCCAATATGAGAAACAATAATGCTAAATATACCATCCAAGTGCCTCCTATGTGCTAGACACTGCAAAGTTCAAAGTTCTTTCTAATCAGCAAGAGCTAAGCAGAAGTATGAGATGTCCTGATGCACAACAGGTGACTAGCAAAAACTCAATTCATAAAATACTGCTCAGAGTTCTGGGGAAAATGTCCAAAAGCCCCAAGTCATCAGGGAAAGAGTGCATGTTTGCTCCTCTTAAAAGCATAAGCAACTGAGCTTGCTACTCCCATGCCTAAGAGGTTAATTAAACCCTGGACCAAATGTTCAGTATTGTTTTTATACCATCAATAGCTACAAGTCAACATATTAAATGTATAATTCACCTAAACCAGAAAAATCACTGTGTTGGAAACAGTGGGCAGCTAGGACAGATTGTGTCGCACAGGTGTGATGTGTTCCATATGGCTCACACTTCTGAGCAGGCAGACACTCCAATCTGTCCCAACTCCAGGCTTGCCAAGGTCTTTCCAGGCTTCCTGCACTGACACATCTTACTGGAGCTCTGTCCTTCTGCCACCAACGTTACTCACTTATGATGGTGAGGTCAACCCCCAGAAAACCAAGGACTATTTCTTAGCCTTCTATGGCTATACTATTTATTCCTATTCACTGCTATTAATTAGGTATTTATCCTTAGCCTCAATCCAGCAACATAGCTTGTAAAGAAAACTACCTTCACCAGAGGTTCTGAAAAATTTTGCTACCCAGTAATAACAAGACAATGCCCAAACTATTTGGGCAAAACATGGCAATACCATCCTACTACAGCCATAGTATGCACTCCCTCTAGGGCCTAAGGAGTCAAGAGAACTAGGCATCAAGACCTGGGCCTTATTCCCAAGACTTCCCTCCCAAAAAAACCTCCTTCCAACTTCCTCAAAGACCTTGGAAAACTTCCTTCTGTGCTAGTCCTTGAGATGTTACTTTCTAGCTTTTTTTTCCCCCCCTTTCCTACTTGATAAAAGTAACCTCTGGCCAGGGGTTGTGGCTCATGCCTGTCATCCCAGCACTTTGGGAGGCTGAGGTGGGTGTATCACCTGAGGTCAAGAGTTGGAGACTAGCCTGGACAACATGGTGAAATCCCATCTCTACTAAAAATACAAAAATTAGCTGGGCATGGTGGCGGGTGCCTGTAATCCCAGCTACTTGGGAGGCTGAGGCAGGAGAATCGCTTGAACCCAGGAGGCAGAGTTGCAGTGAGCTGAGATCACACCATTACAGTCCAGCCTGGGCAACAAGTGCAAAACTCCATCTCAAAAAAAAAAAAAAAAAAAAAAAAAAAAAAAAGAAGAAGAAGAAGAAAGAAAAGAAAAAGTAAACTCTGACAATAACAAGTGTTAAGAACAGTTAACTTCCAGACAAAGCAGGGAAAACCTGATGCACTCCAGAGAGGTTACTAATGGTTAAACCAATTCAGAGACAGTTCATTTAAAACAATAAGGATTTACTCCTGGGTAAGCACATACAAAGAACAGCAGCACCTGTGAAGACTGTTTCTTAGACCAAAAGCAAGGGTGAGATTAAAAAGGGAAAACCCACCATCTTTCACAAGAACTGGCTAGTCCTTGGCTTATCAGCTCAGGACTGGTTGGTTGAAATGGAGTTCACCACAGGCCAATGAAGTCCATTTAAGAGGTATTAGAAACAGTATTGGCTCATGAAGTCCATAAGCTTGAGTCCAAATAATAAACAACCAGCTAACCACAAAGAGTTTGCCATCCAGCTGGCTTTCTGCTGATCCAGGTCAGCTTTCTGAACAAGTTGCTCTGTATCCTTCTTCTGGGCCTTAATCACTTGCGATCAGCTATTCCAGGCCAGGCCCAGGTTTCTGTAAATTTTCATTTTCAGTGCATTCAAATCTCTGCTTCCTTGCATTTTTTCTTGTACCACCTAGGAAGATTAATTTCCTTTTTTCATTATACAGCTACTTAAAGGCTTAGTGTGCCAGGCACTCCATCAAGTCAATGGTAGGAAGTAAACCCCATCCCTGGGTTACACTGAAAAGACAGCCATGCAAATTGACTAGGGCTTATGTTTTCGTATCTAAGGGTTAGCACTTCTGGTAGCCTCTTTCTTTTCCTTCTTTCTTTCTCTTTCCTTTCTTTCTTTTTTTTCTTGCTTCCTTCTTTCTTTCCTTTTCTTTTCTTTTTTCTTTCTTTCTTTCTTTCTTTCCTTTCTCTCTCTCTCTCTTTTTTTTTTTTTTTTTAGACAGAGTATTTTTCTGTCTCCCAGGCTGGAGTGCAGTGGCATGATCTGGACTCACTGCAACCTCCACCTCCCGAGTTCAAGCAATTCTTCTGTCTCAGCCTCCTGAGTAGCTGGGATTACAGGCACACGCCACCACACCCAACAAATTTTTGTATTTTTAGTAGAGACAGGGTTTCACCGTGTTGCCCAAGCTGGTTGCAAACTCCTGAGCTCAGGCAATCTGCTCACCTCGGCCTCCCAAAGTGCTAGGATTACAGGCGTGAACCACAGTGCCTGGCCCCTGGTGGCCTATTTCTTATTGTTGCTCTTCTCATATTCCAGCCAAGGGCAGTGAAGAACTCTCTGTCTCCACCTTCTCTCCACCTCCCAATTAACTCCCACCTCAAAATGGGAAGAACAAGCAAACAAAAGAAAGAATGAAAATAATTTGTCTAGAGACATAGTCAAAAAGTGCTGTCTTGCTTTTTCTTTTTGCCATTCATATCAGATGTTAATTATTTTGTTCTATTATTGTGCCAAAATCTCAGATGCTAAGAAGAGAAAAAGGAAAATTATCCATGACCTTTCCTTTCCTGAGAAGAATAACCTAGAAATGAAAAAAGCAGACCTATTCACTCCCCACCCCCAACCAACCCACCCAACAGAACCCTAGTTCCTCACTAGCTGCAAAGTGGCTCAGTGTTTTGTAGAACCGGCTTGGAAGACAAGAAGGCCTTACTGCCTACACTGCCCCTCACCAATCCACATTTATTCTGTTGTAAACTGAAGTTCAACTCCACCACAAAATATGAATGTAAAGGGAAAAGGCTTAAATGCTTTTGTATCAATAAAACTGCTCGTACAAGTTACTTACACTATAGCCTGTGGTAGCAGACACATCCTAAGGTGACACCCCAAAGTCACATAGTTGTGTGGCTGGCAGAATCTGTGACTGGCTTCTAATCAACAGAAAATGGCAAAGGGAATGAGATGTCACTCTTGTGATTAGATACTGTTCTATGGAAAAGATGAAGGGATTTTGCAGATGTGATTAAAGTCCTTAATCATTTGACTTTAATAAAAGCTGAGATTTTCCTGGGTTGGCATACATCATCAGGTGAGCTCTTTCAAAGAGGATCTAGAGGTCAGAGATCTGAAACAGCAGAGGTGCTGCCATGAACTTGACACCAGACTGAATTCTGCCAGCAACACGAGGGAGCCTGGAAGCAGGTAACTCACTACTCACTCCTCCAGATGGGAACACAGCCTGGCCTACACCTTGATTTCAGCCTTGTGAGACCCTGAATAGAGAATCTGGCTAAACCATGACCAGACTTCAGACCTGCAGAAATTATGAGAGTATAAAAGCATGTTGTTTTTAAGCACCTAAGTTTGTGGCAATTTATTATGTAGCATAGAAAACTAGTATGCAAATTAGCCAGGCATGGTGGCAGGTGCCTGTAACCCCAGCTACTCAGGAGGCTGAGGCACAAGGACCACTTGAACCTGGGAGGTGGAGGTTGCAGTGAGCCGAGATCACACCTCTGCACTCCAGCCTGGATGACAGAGTAAAGACTATCCTTAAAAAAAAAAAAGAAAATTGGTATGCATGACAACCAGGGGCAGGGAGGGCTTTAGTCTTTTGCATTATTTTAAGTTCGAGAAAATATATCTATTTACCTCAATCATGATGACAAATTTAGACAGACACACCATCATTTTATCACCTATGTCAAAGTGAGAGGATATGCCCTATTTTTCCAGATTGGATTCCTTGTATCTGAAAGAATCATCTTGCATCATTTGACAACATTGTTTGAACCAACCCAGTACCTGACCATGGTCCCAATCATCCCCCAGGTGTTAATTTTCCCAATGTCTAAGTGCCAATCTGCTAGACAAAAACCTTTATACTGTTATATCTTACTTTGTTCTGGGTACCTAGGGGACTATGGGTAATAAGTTAAATATTACCAGAGGTAGAAAAAGCAGCAAATTGAGGTAATGTGGCTGAAAATCTCAGAGTCCTCATTAAAATCTAAACCAGAAATCCACCCTCCAAAATTCTCTGTGGTATCTCTTTTGAGAGATATTTTCTGCCTATGAAATTTCTTACATGTCTACTTCCTTTATTCCAATTAACACTTCATCTGTTTTGCTTCATGGGCAGAACAAAGCAGGATACCCAGGGAAGCACGTTTACAGATCTCTCTAAACTCAAATACCTTGCACTTTTCTACCAAGTAAACGTGGAAAGTCTAATAAATAGGTTCCCCCCACCACCACCACTAACATCAATCCCTTTTCTTGTGAAATTATCATCAGTATCCATGAATCACTCAATTATCTTAAGTTGCTGCTGGTTATTTTAACTACAAATAATACATCCCTTTGCCATAAAGTAGCTGGAGCACTACTTGAGTCTAAATTACTTAATGTGAAAGGATGGGAGGGAGGGAGTTCTTGAAAGATGGACACATTTGAAAGATGGGTATTCTTCTTTGTACTTTCCTATGGTTTCTGGCTCAGTGTTTTAGGCATAGTAAGCCCTCGCTCAGCGTTTATCAAATTGAACTCAAGACAGATGAACAGCTTCACAATCACTGTAAAGGAAAAGGGAGGCTTCTCTCCTAATTATTATCTTTCATTCATTCCACCTAGCCTCCTGCCTCATCTCTGCCCACCTCAAATATTAGGTCTGAAACAGGCATGAAGGGAGAAAAACTCTAAAAATAATGTGCAAGGACTTTTTAAACTGAAACCCGATGTAATACTGTGTGCTTTCTGTATGTATCTCTACAGTACTATGTTGTCTCTGTCGCCTAAATATTTGTTGGTAACTTAATTGTTAGCACCATGTAAATCCCATTTCTTATTTTTAAATCACAGCAGTTCTTTGGATTTCCAAGTCAGCATCATTTACTGAGAGTGCCATTATTTGTACACAATGCTCCATTTCCAAGGTGGCCCAGCACAAACAGAAAGCACTGAGAGTCCCTTGAATCCTTCACTTTCAGGACATCCTGCAAGTCACCAACAGCATTTAGTTCAACAGAGAAGCACGTCTCAATCAGCTGAAGCTTCCCTTTCAGGTCTCTTAGTTTACCCAACAACATTCTTATCTTAAAAAGTCTTAAAACCCAAGAATTAGAAGCACTTACCTTACATCTATGCCTGGCATATAGTATTTTTAAATGTTTGCTGAATGGAAATGAATTTTGAAGAGATTGCATCAGGGTATGGATCACTCTGGACTGGATCATCAATTCTACATATTGATAAAACTAACCAGGCAATCCTTGCTTTCGGGGGCCAGTACAATTCCCACAGGCAGCCCTGTCACATATATATGCTAGACATTGCTCAAACCACCAATTTGTACCTGAATTCCACCTCTATCTCTGAGCAGCCTCCTCATCTGTCTCATTCTCACCTCCACTTCACACAGTTGTAGAGCTCTCTGTAACATCCAGCCCTGAGCATGCCTTCCTGCATCCTGTAACTTCTAGCTTTGCCTCCTCCACACTGTCTTCTACATCTTCATCTCTTCTAGACAAAGACTCACTCCTTTGTAAGATCTCCCTGCTCATGAAAACTGCTAATTCTCACCTTCCTGAACATCCTCATAGCCACTCTATGAGGTCGAGCCCTCATCATCTCCTGCTTGGATATCATAGCAGCCTGCCCACAGGGCCCACCACCTCTATCTTACTAATCTCCAATCCATCTTCCACAGTGCTGCCAGAGTAAGCTTTCTAAAATATCTGATCATATTATTTTGCCGTTTAAAAATCTGTCAGTTTAGAATAAAACGTACACTCCTTAGCAATGAGAAACAAGTCTTTCCAACCTATCTCCTGTCACCTGCCCAGTCACACACCCAGTGTTCCAGACCAACCAACCTGCCTGGCATCTCTCTCATGGCCCAGGTATACTCAGGCCTCCATACCTTTGCCAGGCTATTTTCACTAGCTGGTGTGCCCTGCTCACCTCTTGAGATGAGCCTCAGACTACGTGATTATCCGTACTCTCTATGAAGTACTCCCATCGCACCTTGTTCTTCCTCACTATGGCACTTATCACACTTAACTGTAACTGCTTATTGTCTTCCCGTCTAACCTGCATGCCTCATTAAGGGAGAGGCCATATCTGTTTTACTCGTCACTGTATCACATGTACCTAGCACAGTATGGAGCGCATAGTAGGCTCTCAATAGATATTTGAATGACTGACTAAATAATAATAGTAGTGGTAACAATCATGACAGCTAAAACTTACTCTGCACTGTTACAAGTACTTTATACCTGTTAGTTCGTTTAATTCTCACAGCAATCCTGTAGGTATTATGAGGACCTCCACTTTACATATAAACTGTGACATGGAGATGTTATATTACATGTCCAAAATTACACAACCATATAAATGACAGAATCAGGACCTGAATGTAGTCACTTCCAGAGCCTAGGTTCTTACCCTCTCCTCCACACTGTCTCTCCTCTATATACAATTCAGCTCAAATATCACCTTCTGTGGAAACCTCCCCTTACCACCCAGTCTGAGTTCAATGTTTCTCCTCTGTACCCCAGGACATCCCACATGTACCTTCATCATAGCATTCATCATACTGTCCTATATAACTTGGTATTTCCATTATTCCATAAGTTCCTTGAGAACAGGAACTTTGAATCCGTCTTATTTTTCTTTGTATCCTCTGTGCCTAGCACATGGCAAATATTCAAATAACTTTTACGGATGAATGGGCAGACGGCTGTACAGACGGAAGGATGGATAACATGAGCTGGAGCATGAGCATTCATTTTCAGATAATCCAGCAGGTGGCAGAAGAAGGCAATAGCTGAAGAGAAATGGGCTGCCTTACCTTTCACACTGGTCACTTTCTTCATGATGGTTTCCTGACCTTGGCACAGGGTCACGGTCACTGTGGCTCCAGGAGTACCGAAGCCCCATATCACTGCCCCAGCAGGCTCCTTCTGCAGCACCACGTTACTGCTGATGTATGAAGCAAAGCGGAAACCAATACCTAAAAAATTGAGCAAACACTGAGGGGAGCATCGTCGGATTCAGCACCAACTAGACGGAGTGAAACAGCAAAGAACATACGGTCTTTATGCAAGAGAATTTTAACATACTAAGTCCTTTCAATCGTCTAAAACTAGATCTTCTTCCTCCTAATTAGGCAAGCAACATAACAAGAACAGTTTCCAGCAGTATGCCTCACAGTACACAATGACCACTAAGGAAAACTCCCAGAGCTCAAGGCAACCAACGTTTAACAGTCTTCTTTCCCTTTCAGAGCTCTTGATCTTCCTTTGCTCTCAGGCTTGGCCCTAACGTTGGGCTCTCTCCCGCTAAATCACTAAAATGCTCCTTTCATGCACCCTACAGATGGTGTTTATGAGGAAAATAAACTACTTCCTTTCCCTACTTTCCATTACCACACCCACTCCTAATGGCTGGGAGTAAAGCAGCATGCCTCTCTCCAAACAGCCTTCCCTAATCTTTTTCCCCTTCTCCATCTCCCCCTTTCCATGCCACTAATGCCAATTTCCTTCAAATAATGCCCCATCACGATTCTGACAACCCACTGTACTGCACCGAAAATTCTAAATAAGCCTTTATAAATATTCATGATAAGTCAGCTCCCTTCTCAGGTAAATTCAGATAAATCAAGACACAAAAATAAGGTCAGTGAGAGACAGAAGGTCAATGTGTCTGAACGAAGGTCTTCTGTCACAATTTTACCCATTCCACAAGCTAAATTATACAAAAAGGACAAGAGAAAGCACACTAGAAACGGGATTCTATTATAGAGAGTCACTAACAAGACTGAATAAGAACTCACTTTAACGAGATCCTTCCTATTTTTAACATCCAGCCTATATAGAAGTATTTTATTAATAACAAACATCCATCCAAATTATCTCAGCGCGTTCCTCATGAAAACTTAACAAGGAAAAAAATAAAACAAGTTATATCCCAATTTGTCTAAACAGATCCCAAACTACCTAAAAGAAAATTAATTAACAAAATTAAGATGTTTTTAAGCATTTTTAAACAAAAAAAAAATGATAGGCAGAAAAGAGAATCAGAATTAACAAGGCTGACATTTTCCTCCCTAGAAGCTACAAATGATGAGGGCCCCTTCGGCTATACTTAACAGGGCAGCACAGCTAATGCAGTCGCCTACACAGCTCTGTGGGCTATTTATCCTGCTCTTGGAATAACAGCCCAGTCCCTAAAAATTCTCAGCTCTCTCTTATGAGCTTGTGTGATCATGAAACCTACATGACAATGAAAGATCACCCAGAAGGCCTACTGGGCTGGAGTTGCACAGTTACCATGAGCAAAATGCTCTAAGAAAAGAATACAACGCCCCAGAATTGCATAAGCAGGTTGGCAGCCTGCTGGGGGGAAGGGGGAGGCACATGTGTGGGAGGGCCTTGTCTTGGGTAGGTGCTTCATATGGAACCAAAAAAAGGAAAACCACAGACATAAATAAGAGCTAAGCAGAGAGAAGGTGGGGGTAGGGGAATGGAGTGAAGAAAACTGGTTGCAGCTTGCACATTTGCATGCAGTCAGTAGCCCATAGGCTACGGGAAATACCTTTCCAAGTCAGTCCGTTTTCACCAACATACACTTAGTGAACATCTTTGTGGATGACTGTCGGGGCTAAAGAGTTTTAGAGGTGGAAAGGATCTCCATAGTTGTGGTATAAACATGTTACTTACTGATCAAGTAGTATAATCATATTACTGATCAAGAAACTGAGACCAAAACAGATTTTTTTAATAGCTTACATGTTCGTTAGTTAATTTAACAAATATTTATTGATGCCTCCTATTTTAAGCATTGGGGATATAACAATGAAAAAATAATAATAGTAACAGACAAAAATCCTTGCCTGCAGGGAACTTCCATTCTACTGGAGACTTTACCTGTGGCAGGCATGGTGCTAAACTCACCAGAAACATTAATGTCCTTTGGTCTCAAATCACATAGCTTATGACAAAATTAGAAAACAAGTCACTTGATTCCAAACTTGAAATTCCCACTTTGCCGAAATTAGATACGTGTGGCAAATCAAAGAAAAGTCATCTTTCTTGTCCTTGTAGAGCTTAAATTTAAAACTCAATAGAGTAGACGGAACATCAAGGAATTAAGCAATGGACAAAAAAACAAAAAGAGAGAGAGAGAATGAGAAAGAGAGCAAGGCTGGTCAATCTTTGGGTCAAACACAAGACACATACATTTAACATTTGATTTTGTTTGTTTGAGACAGTCTTGCTCTGTTGCCCAGACGAGTGCAGTGGCGCGATCTCAGCTCACTGCAACCTCCGTCTCCTGGGTTCAAGCGATTCTCCTGCCTCAGCCTCCCAAGTAGCTGGGATTACAGGCACCCACCACCACACCTGGCTAATTTTTTTTTATTTTTATTTTTTTTTAGTAGAGACAGGGTTTTGCCATGTTGGCCAGGCTGGTCTTGAACTCCTGACCTCAAATGTGCCCACCTTAGCCTCCCAAAGTGCTGGGATTACAGGCAAGAGCCAACATTTGGATTTTTCAGGTCTTCAGGTTTTTCCTTCATTTGGGGCTGGAGTAGAAAAACAGGAATTAGTATTATGGGGAAGAGACCATCATTAAAAGTAGAATAACACAATTAGGACAGTGGTTACCTCTGGTGAGGAACTATGGATGCATTGGCAAGGGGCACAATGGCAGGCTGAATAGACTGGCAATGTTCTAGTTCTTAAGTTGGGTGCTGCTCTCATGGGTGTTAATTTTATTGTGTCATTGTTATATATAATTTTGTGTACCTCCAGTATTACATGGTAAACATGGGCACAGGAGGAATGACTTAAAGGAAAGATGTCAGGATATGCAACCAAGTAGAGTACTAATGAATGGAAAATGTAATTAATGAAGGTGATATAACAGTAAGACCCAAAGGAGGAGATAAAATACTGACACTAAAATAAAAAGCCTTTAACTAAACACCTAACCTTTAACTAAAAACCTCCCCACCTCGTATGATGGATCTCAAAGGTCACTGAGTGGAGATGAGTCGGGAAATGGCATACAGAGTGCTGGCAGTTTGCACTTTTGTTAAACTCTGAACAATCATTTATGGGCTGCAGTTTGCCTGAATCTAGGTACTTTATTGGCTCTCAGGTAGAGCAGCAGACATTCTTCTGCATGCTGTTATCCTGCCCCAACTTTTATTTCTTAACATCTCCAGGGTCCACTCTTTGAGTGCTTTGAAAAAGAAAGGAAGAAAACCAACATTATCACTTTAGTTTGCATTAGCAGATAGATTCCATCTTCTGCTTCCTCCATACTGTGACCCAGTGTTTAGCCTAGGGTATTCGAATGGCAAGATCTAACCTGCACAACAGCCAAATCTAGCCACCCTCCTCTTCTATGCCACTCATATTATCCCACCACCAATATCTGTAAGCTGCACCAGAAATCAAAACTGAGCCTTAAATAGTCTGAGCTAGTGAGGGGGTTGTATTTCTTAGCCCTAATAACCACTTAAACTAGTAAAATTTAATTCCCCCAAGGAACTCCGCCTGAAGCAAACCCTCCCCAAGGGCACCACTGAGGGGGCAGCGCTGAAATGTTTAGGATGATTCAGTCACCTGTTTCCAAATATTATCTAACTAGCTTCGCCCCCTTCCCTCTGAGCGCCTCTGCAGTTACTCCAGGACCCCGAAGGTCTTTCTGGGCACATTTGGGCCTCCCCGAAGGTCTTTCTGGGCACATTTGGGTCCAACCCAGCGGACCCCTGCAGAGCAGGCCTAGGTCGGAAATGAGAGTTCCTAGCCAAGCTAGGTCCCTTCGTCGACCTTTGAGAAAGGGGCGCTGGTCCGTGTCCTGGAGGGGACGCGGAGTCTCGGAGCCCGCACCGGCTGAGGGGCAGGGGTCCGGCCGAGCCGGGCCGCCTCACCTGCACTTTTGTCGGCCCACAGGATTAATGGCAGCACCAGCCCGACTACAAGCTCCGGCGTGACCATGCTTGCAAGGATATGCCCGCCGCCCGCGACTGGGAAGGTGTACTCGTAGCGAGGGCGGGGCCTGGGCGGGGGCGGGGCCTGGGCGGAGACGAGGCCGGCTCCACCCTTTTCAGGCCCTGCAGTCCTGCGAGCCTCCAGCGACCACAGGGCGGCCTTCCCGGCCGCCGTAGTTTTTGTGTGTGTGTGTGTGTGTGTGTGTGTGTGTGTGTGTGTGTGTGTGTGTGTGTGTGTGTGTGTGTGTGTGTGTGTGTGTGTGTGTGTGTGTGTGTGTGTGTGTGTGTGTGTGTGTGTGTGTGAGTTTCTGAGTAACAGTGTG
>CAUYQU010062188.1:0-100905 GCA_963574635.1 Cheracebus regulus | reverse complement strand
TGTCCTCTCTTATTTCGTTGAGCAGTGGTTTGTAGTTCTCTTTGAAGAGGTCCTTTACATTCCTTGTTAGTTGTACTCCTAGGTATTGTATTCTCTTTGTAGCAATTGTGAATGGCAGTTTGTTCTTGATTTGGCTCTCTTTAAGTCTGTTATTGGTGTATTTCTACTCTTAATTGCAACACAGAGTTTCTGTTTTGTCTTTCTCAAGACATCAAAATAACTTAGGTAGAACAAGGTGATACTCTGCCTTCTTGTTCTGGCTCTCATCAATAACTCTCCTTTTCATGGTCTACTGCCATGATTTTTGGTTGGTTTTTTTGTTTGTTTCTTTTTTGCTCCTTTTTTGGTGATTTTGCTGTTTAAAATGCTCTCTATTGCTGAAATGCTGTCTGGTCTTCCTAAGTGCTTTGATGTGCTTTTACAGAGAAAAGACATGTTTAGATAAGCTTTGTTGAAGCATGGGTTTAGTGCTGTTGAGTTCAATGTTAAGGAATCAACAATATTTGTTAAATAAGATATCTTTAAACAGGAACAAATATAAAACAGGATGATATATTAACCAGTTGATGAAAATGTTGTGACCAGAGGCTCACAAAAACCTCACTCTGTATTTCCACTAGGAGCAGTGTTTTAGTATTCACTAATTCAGTGTTTATGGTGACTTTATAAAACATTACTGCAAATAATGATAATCAACTACAGTTGTCAGTAACTGAACCCACACTATGTCCAACTAAAGAGCAGGTTTGCTCAAAAATACTTGTTAAGCTGCTACTATGTACTACACTCTAGGGATACAGTCTTGCACAAGATGGTCATAGTCCTTAGCTTTATGCATCTTATAGCCTGATGGTGATGTTAAATTTTTAAAAATATCTTACAAACAACTGCACTAAAATGTAATCAGCCACCTGAAAGCCCCTCTTCACTTGGTCCTCCATCCAGTGAGAATCTTGATAGGCAACACATTAATATATCCTTTCCCACTCATAAGAGAGGTCTAGAAAAAGCCTACTCCAGGTATTGCAGAAAGATTATTTTGGATGCTAACTGATCACAGCTGCTTGCATTACTCTGCTGAAAACGACCATCACAACATCCTATATTGAGCAGAAAAAAGTACTGAAATTGTATAGTAACAGCTTATATGCCTTGTATTTGTCTAATTCTGTATGGCTGCCCTATAATTTGATATTTCAATGTTTGGAAGCAGATGGAGTCATTGGTCCATATACACCGTGGTGATATAGACTTTCTGCTTAATCAAGTTTAGACCATGATTCTAGACTCTCTTGCTGTGCATTTAACTGCCTTTCCTATGATTCTGAAAACCATTCTTGTCCAGACCTTCCCAAATTGTACTCTGTAATCCTGTATAAACATCTGCCCTTTGAACTTGTTTTGGGACCACATTCTTATCCTCAGAAGGGGAGCCACCAACTTCCTACTGTATTTATGATGATTCCTTATCTGCTCACCCTTCCCTCTTCCAACAGAATGCCATAATCAAGAGGCTAATATATGATTTATGAAAGCCTTGTTTTCTTTTAAATCCTCCCTCTTTTATCTTGCTGGTTTGTATCATTCAGCTGCTTATGTGATCCAAGTTGGTGTGGGACCCCTCTGGGTCACTGGAGACCAGTGACCTTCTTGTGAACATAGCAACTAATTTCAGTTGTTTGTCACTCAGACCATTGCTCTAAGTTCAGACTTCACTGTACAGAATCTTAGCAGCTGTATTTCTATTTCTGTGCCATTTCTCTACCTATTTACTACTTGGGCAATCCTTGCAGTCATCAGATTTGTTAGTCTTCTCCAAATCTGTAAATAGGTTCTCGAGTTATGCTACAAAATATTTTCTTTGAACTGCTACAGTAATAAGAGGAGTTTTATTAATCCTCTAGGTTTTGGTGAAAGACAGCAACTTCCCACCTAGTTGGTGAACTTCAATAGGGCAAACTATGCAGTGTCTATTTCAGACACTATCCAGTGCTAAGTAGAATACTGGCATTTAATATGTGTGGTTTTTTTTTTTTTTTCCACTAGCTGATGGGGCTGAGTGCCACTTTGGATTCCTACACTAATTAACTGCTTTTTATAGTTACTTCTTATATAATATACAAATATGTAATTCTTTACTACATTACTATTTTAATTGCTTATTCATTGCCACTGTATATGAGTGGTAACTGTTCCACACCCATTTTTATGTTTTGTTTGACTTTATATAATATTGAAAGCTGTCAATTTTCTTATGAAAAGCCACACATAAAGCCATCTCTTACAACTATGTGGTGAAGGTAGGAAGAAGAGAAGGCAAAAAAATTAATGTCTTGCCCTTGTCTAAATATTTACATCTAAGAAGAGAAATTAATATGACTTCTTGTATTGAGTAAATTATTTATAAAGAAGATTGAAAGGGGGGATATATTTTTAAAATATATATATAAAGCAGGGTGGATATAAATTCATTATTTGGTGAATGAAAGAGTATCTGTCCCATTTTAGAAAGAATACCTTAATATTGTGCTGTGTTTTAGGGCTTGAAGATTTTTCTTCTGCTACTACCACATCTTGATTTGCTTGTTTATAGCACTTACCTTGATTGAGTCTTTCAGAAAGAATACATGCTCTAAATTCAGAAGACCCTAGATTCTCAGGTATTGTTTTTTAACCTATGTGGCTTTTATCTCTGGACTTTGTTCTCTTATTTCCTCAAAATATAGCTGCAGGTAAACTATAAAGCACCATATCCAACTAGCAAAATATCATCATCATTATCACCATCACATCCTTTGTAAATCAAGACCAACCCCATAACCCTAGGTCTTTTAAGATATTACCAGAATTATATCTTTGGCAAATGGCCTCTGTCAGCCCAAATCTAATATAATAAATGCAAGGACTTTGCCCAGGCAAATTCCTGAAAAGAACACAGTGTCACAGTAACAGTTCAGAAAGTCCTGTGAGTCTTGGTCAATGATTATATCCTGTTGCAGAGTTAACACAGTTTGGCAGCACACCCGGAGATGGAAGATAGAGAAAAGAAGTGACAAAAGCATCAAGATTCTTCAAGCAGATATATCATAAAATTAGTTGGAGTAGACTCAGACATTGTATTCAGAGACAGAAGCCAGGAGATTTGAGTGTCTCCCTACCAGACTGTCGCTGTCTTATTTGAAGAATCTTATTTTGCTATGAAGTGTTGAAAACAAACATTCCAGCAGAGAATTGTTAGTCCTGACCTTTGCCAGGTACATAATATTCTGGGTGAACTATGGGCAGAAATATTATACAGTATTTTCTTGTCTTATAGTTAGAAAAGTTTTCAAATAAACATTTTGCACATGTGATATGACAGTTGCAAGTGAGCATTTGAGGAGACTAGAACTTTATTGTATTTGAGGCTATTCCAGGGAGATTATGTGGTAATCACTCTATATAGGATGCCTTTGTTTGGTCAAAATTCTAGTGAGGTGTGACCTTGCAAAGATTTTCCAGTGTATTTCTGGAGAATGCCGAACTTAAGTGAATTTTTAACATGTCTAACTAAAAGTATTCCTGTGATCACTCCTGTATTGGATTTTTAACTATGTTAGCTCCAGACATGAGGAAGGTATATAATAATAGAAAATAACTGTTCTTCATCTTTTCCACAGAAAATTTTGTTAATAAAAATTTCCTCAGATCATCCCACTACATGGTCCCCAAAGCACTTCCTCCTGAGTAAACCAAGAGGCTCTGACTCTTTCTCAACCTCTTACAATAAAAACTGTTTGGATGTGCTATTGGAATCAGTTTGCCAGCATTTTGTTAAGGATTTTGCATCAACGTTCATAAATGAAACCGGCCCAAAGTTTTCTTCTTTTGTTGTGTCTCTGCCAGGTTTTAACATCAGGATGATGCTGGCCTCATAGAATGAGTTAGGGAGGAGTCCCTCCTTCTCAATTTTTTTTGAAATAGTTTCAGCAGGAATGGTACCAGCTCTTCTTTGTACATCTGGTAGAATTCAGCTGTGAATCTCCAGTCCTAGGCTTTTTATGTTTGGTAAGCTATTTATTACTGACTCAGTTTCAGAGCTCATTAATGGTCTGTTCAGGATCTAATTTCTTCCTGGTTCAGTCTTGAGCGGGTATATCTGTCCAGGAATTGATCGATTTCTTTTAGATTTTCTAGTTTATGTGCATAAAGGTGTTCATAATATACTCTGATGGTCATTTGTGTTTCTCTGGGGTCAGAAGTAATATCCTCTTCGTTGTTTCTTATTGTGTTTGCTTGAATCATCTCTTTTTTCTTCTTTATTTATCTAGCTAGCAGTCTATCTGTTTTATTAACTTTTTTTCAGAAAACCATCTCTTGGATTTGTTGATCTTTTGAATGGTTTTTCGTGCCACAATCTCCTTCAGTTCAGCTTTGATTTTGGTTATTTATTGTCTTCTTCTAACTTTAGGATTGGATTATTCTTGGTTCTCTAGTTCTTTTAGTTGTGATGTTAGGTTATTAAATTGAGATATTTCTAACTTTTTTGATGTGGGCATTTAGTGCAACAAATATTCCGCTTAACACTGCCTAAGCTGTGTTCCAGAGATTCTGGTATGTTGTATCTTTGTTCTCCTTAGTTTCATAGGACTTTTTTGTTTGCTTGTTTGTTTGAGATGGAGTTTCACTCTTGTCATCCAGGCTAGAATGCAGTGGCACAATCTCAGCTCACTGCAACCTCCATCTCCAGGGTTCAAGTGATTCTTTTGCCTCAACCTCCTGAGTAGCTGGAATTACAGACACCCACCACCATACCCAGCTAATTTTTGTATTTTCAGTAGAGATGGGGTTTCACCATGTTGGCCAGGCTGGTCTTGAACTCCTGAGCTTAGGTGATCCACCTGCCTCAGCCTCCCAAAGTGCGGGGATTACAGGCATGAGCCACCACCCCCAGCCAGGACTTCTTGAGTTCTACCTTAATTTCATTATTTACCCAAAAGTCTTTCAGAAGCAGGTTATTCAGTGTCCATGTACTTGTATGGTTTTGAGTGAATTACATTGTCTTGATTTCTAATTTGATTGTGCTGTTGTCCAAGAGATTGTAATGATGTCATTTCTTTTGCATTTGCTAAGGAGTGTTTTACTGCTGAGTATGTGATCGATTTTCAAATATATGCCATGTGGCAATAAGAAGAATGTATATTCTGTTTCTTGGGAGTGGAGAGTTTTGTAGATGTCTATCAGGTCCATTTGATCCAGTGCTGAGTTTGAGTCCTGAATATCTTTGTTAATTTTCTGTCTTGATTATCCGTCTAATATTGTCAGTGAGTGTTAAAGACTCCCACACAATTACAGTGGGAGACTGTATGACTCTTTGAAGATCTTTAAGAACTTGCTTTATGAATCTGGATGCTCTTGTGTTGGGTGTGTATGTATTTAGGATAGTTAGATCTTGTTGAATTGAACACTTTCATTATCTAATGCCGTTCCTTGTCTTTTGTTAATCTTTGTTGGTTTAAAGACTGTTTTGTCTGAAACTAGGATTGCAACCCCTGCTTTTTTTCTGTTTTCCATTTGCTTGGTAGATTTTTCTTCATCCCTTTATTTTGAATCTATATATGTAATTGCATGTGAGGTGGGATTCGTGAAGACAGCATACCAATGGGTCTTGGTTCTTTATCCAGCTTGCTACTCTGTGTCTCTTAATTGGGGCATTTAGTCCATTTATAGTCAAGGTTAGTATTTATTAATATGTATGGATTTGATCCTGTCATCATGCTGTTAGCCGGTTATTTTGCAGACTTATTTGTATGGTTGCTTCATAGTGTCCCTGGTCTGTGTAATTCAATGTGTTTTTGTAGTAGCTGGTAATGGTCTTTCCTTTCCACATCTAGTACTTCTTGCAGAAGCTTTTGTAAGACAGATCAGGTGGTAACAAATTTCCTAAGTATTGGCTTGTCTGAAAAGTATCTTATTTCTCCTTCAGTTATGAAGCTTAGGTTGGCTGGATATGAAATTCTGGGTTGGAATTTCTTTTCTATAAGAATATTGAATATCGGCCCCCAGTCTGTTCTGGCTTATAGGGTTTCTGCTGACATGTCTGCTGTTAGTCTGATGAGCATCCCTCTGTAGGTGACCTGACCTTTCTCTCTAGCTGCCTTTAACATTTTTTCTTTCATTTTGACCTTGGAGAATCTGATGATTATGTGTCTTGAGGATAATCTGCTTGTGAAGTAACTTACTGGGGTTTTCTGCATTTCCTGAATTCTAATGTTGGCCTCTAGCTAGTTGAGGGACGTTCTCATGAAAAATGTTTTCCAAGTTAGTTCAGTTCTCCTCATCTCTTTCAGGGACACCAGTAAGTCATAGATTTGGTCTCTTTACACAATTCCATATTTCTCAGAGGGTTTGTTCATTCATTTTTATTCTTTTTTTCGCCATTCTTCTCTGTCTTGTTTCAGAAAGCCAGTCTTCAAGCTCTTGAGATTTTTTCCTCTGCTTGGTCTATCCTGCTGTTAATACTTGTGACTGCATTATGAAATTCTTACAGGGTGTTTTTCAGTTCTATCAGGTTGATTACATCCTTTTCTCTACTGGCTATTTTGTCTGTTAGTTCCTGCATTATTTTATGATGATATTTAGCTTCCTTGGATTGGATTTTAATGTTCTCCTTTACAATGATCTCCTTTAAAGTGATCTCCTTTAAAATGATCAGTGACCTTTGTTCCTATCCATATTCTGAGTTTTATTTCTGTCATTTCAGTCACCTTTGCCTGTTTCAGCACCCTTGCTGGAGAGGTGACATCATCATTTGGATGGAAGAAGGTACTCTGGTGTTTTGAGTTGTCAGGGTTCTTGCACTAATTCTTTCTCATTTTTGTGGGCTTATCTTCCTTCCGTCTTTGAGGTTGCTGACCTTTGGATGGGTTTATTTTCTTCTATCCTACTTGATGAACTTGATTGTTATCTAATTGTGATTGTGATATAAGGTAGATTCAGCTGACTGGCTTCATTTCTGGAAGGTTTTAGGGGGTCAGTGCTCAGCTCCCACCTGTGCTCTAACTCTGGATAATTTGTATTGAGGCCTTGACTTTGCTCTCTGGCTCTTCAAGGTTAAAAATCCACTGTGCTGGGGTGGCTGAGGTGCTCCCAAGGTTAAAAATCCACTGTGCTGGGGTGACTGAGGTGCTCCCAGACTGCAGGTCATTACACTTCAATGGGTGGTGTCATCCAAAGCATTTCGTAGTGCAGTGACAGCAGGATTCATCCCCACTCACACATGTCAGCCGCAGTGGTAGCAGCAGCTATGGCAGGCCCAGCGTGTCTGCCTCCCTGTAGGCATTCACCACAGTGGTGGAGGCAATGCAGCTCTGGGAGAAGACTGCCAGAGGGGCCCCTGCTGGTGACTATGTGCATGGTTGTACTAGAGATCGTGTTGATTCAGGAGCAGGACACCAGTGGGCACAGGTCTAGGTGACTTCTCTGTGCTCTGTAAGCAGGAGTGGTTGCTCAGGGTCAGGGAGGATCTGCTGTTCTGTGCACAGTGTTAACACAAGGATGGTATACTGGCAGGGGTGGGGCTTCCTGGTTGTGTGCCCACCAAGGCTCCATCTGCAATGGCAGTCAGCAGAAGGAGGTGAGGCAGACTGCACTCTCATGTGTTAGCAGGGCAATGAAAGCAAAACCCACCCATGTAGACACATATCAGCAAAACAATTTGGAGAACTGCCATGGGCCCTAGGGGAAGCTGCAGTATGGGGAAGGAGCATGTGGGCTAGTATGTGGCAGTAGGAGCCATCCCATTGGAGCTCTCTGCCAGTCAGGCATGGTCTTCCAGCACAAAAGCCATGGTGTGGGCCCCCAGGGCACCTGAGACTGCCCTGTAAGCAAGTATGAACAGGCTGGGGCCCCAGGAGAGGCCACCAGACCAAGGGTTGCTTAGGTCACACTGGCCTCATTTGATGGGCAAGTGTCCTGCAAAATTCAGAAATGACAGTTCCCCTAGAGCTAAAGTATCCTATAGGAGCAAGTAAAGCCTAGGGGGATAGCTGTCCCTGGCTGTGCTCTGCTACAGAGAGTCCCACACCAAACCCTCCGGGCTCCACTTCAGCTGGCTTGCTATCTCTACCACTTCTCTAAGCAGCTCGCTCTGCCAACTTGGGTATCCCTGGTGGTCAAGAGGTCTCTTCCTACTGGGGTTCCAGAGGCCCATAGTGAAAGTGGGTTGCTCCTTGTCAGTTCAACTCACCTGTTCCCCCAAAGCCATTGGGAATCAGGAACGAGTCCAGGTGTGCTGTATCCCCATGTAGAGTTTCCAGCTTTCTCCCCTTTCGGCCCAGCTTCTGTGTCTTCCCTTCATCCACTCTGTGTCTTCCCTCTGAAGATCTGTTAGGAGCATCCTAGTCATCTCAGTCACTTGATGGGAGCTATTCCACCTGACTGTGTCTAGTTGGCCATCTTGCCCTCCCCCTCTGCTTTCCTTTATTTTACCTCAGAACAAATTGGATTGAATTTAACCCAGAGCTTCTTCATCTCTTTGAATGTATACTGTTCCTTTGAGTATCCTTTAAGTCCCATCATAAGCATTACCTTCCGTAAAGCTTTCCCCAGTTCTTCTAACTTCATTGATCTCCCTCTGCTGCTCTGCTCTGAACTCGATCCCTATGTTTAGGCCCTTATCCTTAATCTTGTAGAAGAGTCACTCATGCTTCTGTGTCAGGTCCCCTTATGTTCCCACAGGCAGAGAACTGCATGCCTTATCCATTCCTGCACGCCCTGTGGTGCTTAGCCTGGCGTCTTCCTGACACAGGCTAGGTTGGCTCTGTGTCTGCATGTTGTGAAGCAATATGTCATGGATGTCAGATGTTAACCATGGAAGGGACCTCAGAGATTAACTAGTATCATCTCTTCATTTTTAACATAAGAAAACTGAGATGTGCAAAGGCCAGCCACCCGAGATCATTGGTGAGATGGTGGCAGAGCTAGGTTACCCGACTCCCTGTAAATTGTCGCCTTCTAAAATGTGGAGGGAAATATGATGTCAGGGGAGAGTGTTTTGTGGTCATGAAATAGTATGGATTGTCTATATCCCGATGGAAATAATAGAGCAGAGGGGAAAAATCAATGATGCAATGATTGTAAGAGAGAAGTTATTGAGTAGGTAAAAGGGATAAAATCCAGTATACGAATAGAGGGCTTAGAAAATAGCCTGGACAATTAACCAATAGTGACAGGATGGGATACTGAGTATGTGAGTATAGATGTAGGTAGACTGATGGATATCAAGAGCATGTCAAAGTTTTCTTCTGAACTTTTCTATTTTTATATTAAATAAGAAGTATGGTTTACAGATAAAAATGGTTTATGAGTAAAAATGAGGAGGAGGGGAAAGATATTGTAGGTTTGAAGAGAGAAGAGGTAAAAGTTTTTCTAGGAGAGTGGGAAAGGAATTGATGAGGGAATTATAGTATGATTTTGGACAGCAGTGACCACTTGAGGTTTGTGGTCAAGCAATGTTTTTCAGTGGAGATGCTGTCAGTGTTAGGCAGGCATGTTCCTTGGCATTTAGTATCCCTAGCCCTTGGTAGTACCCCTCAATCAATCATTATGATGATCGAAATGTTCTCTGCCCCACTTCCAAACACTGCCCAGGGAACTGAACTTTTGCTGACTGAGGACCACAAGGAGACCAATAACAAAGCTGCATAGTTTTCTTCAGTCGCATTCAGATGTTGGGAGGGGCTATGCAAAATGTGACTTTATGAGTGTTAGGATTTGACAGAAAAGGGCAGTTAAAAGAAAGAAAGTCAAAGGAATTGATGGTGTGTGTAATGCAGTGATTATAACAGATTTTCTGAACAACCAAATACCCTCTGCTGGCCTCAGGACACCACAGTGGGGAGGGAATCTCTGGCTACCATTGATGGACATTTGGACATGAGTCCAATTTTGGGCTATTATTAATCAATCTTATATGAACATTTTTATACATATCTTTGGGTGGACATATGCATTTATTCTCTTAGGAATATACCCAGAGAAATAGAGTTCTCTTGGGACTTGCTTGATCAAAGGGAATATGTATCTCCAGCTTTATTTACAATTGCTGTATATTTTCTTAAAAATTACACATACACATACTATGACTTGGCCATTCCATTTCTGTTATTTACCCAAGAGAAAATAAAGCATATATCCACACAAAGACTTGCAAATTAATATTCGTAGCAGCTTTCTTTGTAACAGCAAAGAACCAGAAACAACCCAAATGTTCACCAGCAGGTGAATACATAAACAGATTGATGGATAGCCATATGTATTCAATAAAAAACAAAGCTAACAAAACCAACTACGGATACACACAGTATGGGTGAATCTCAGAATAATTGGGTAAAAGAAGGTGGACACAAAGAGTACAGACTATATGATTTCATGTGTATAAAAGTCTAGACAATGCAAGCTAATTCACAGTGCTAGAAAGCAGATCAGTGGCTGCCTAGGTGCAGTGAGGAATGATTAGAGAGGAAGGGGAGAATTGCAAAAGGCATGAGGAAACTTCTGGGAATGTAGACATGTTCATTTTTTTGACATGGTAATGGATTCATGGGTATATACATATGTTAAAAACGTATCAAATGGTACACATTAAGAATGTGCAATTTATTGTATATGAATTATACTTAAAGCATTTAAAATTTTTTTTAAAAGACTGCAGTTTTTCAAAGTGGTTGAACTATTTTAAATTCTTATCAACAATGTGTGAGAATTCTAGTTGTCTACCACATCATTACCAAAAATTGATCTTAATTAATGCCTTTAATTTTAACCATTTGGTGGTGGTGTAGTGGTGTCACATATGGTTTTCATTTGTATTTTTCTGATGTCTAATGATATTAACTTCCTTTTTCATATGCTTAGCAGTCATTTGAATACAGTCTTTTGTTACGTGTCTATTTCCAGTATTTCTCCCTTTTAACTGAATTATTTTAATTTGTAGTTCTGACTATAAGTCCCTTGTCATGTGTATTACATATCTTCTAAAAATCTTCTCACAGTCTGTGGCTTGCCTTTTCACTCTGTTGTCTTTTGATGAACAATTCTTAAGGAAGCCCAATTTATTAAGCTTTTCTCTTTAGCACTTTTTATATCTTGTTTAAAATGTTTTGACCTATCTAAAATCATGAAGACTTTTTTTCTAGAAGTTTTCTTGCTTTAGTTTTCATATGTGAGCTATCACAATTTTTATTTTGATATGATGTGAAGTAGAGGGTCAATGTTTCTTTTTATTTTAATGAATTCCAATTGATTGAATACCATTCATTGAGAAGAATGGCTTCTCTTGCACTCAATTGCAATGGCACCCTTGTCACAAATCAAGTGACCAAATGAAAACCATTTCTTTTTTTTCTTTTTGACAATCAGTAAAAGTAATATAAATCTTAAGAAAACCATTTCTTATGCTTCATTTGTAATTTTACTTTGCCATGTTTACAGGTTTTATATCAAGATTTTGCTGATCTAATAAAATAAGTAGGGACCACAGGGTCTCCTTTTTATGCTCTGAAACATCTGTACTTTAGTAGAAATTATATGTTCTTTAAAAATTTGAAATATTAACCCTTAGTTCTACATGGGGGACAAGGTAAAAAACAAATGAAATACTTAACCTTAAGGTATTTATCCAGTCAGTGTCCAATCAAGGAAACAGAAACCACTTGAGTATTTAAACAAGAAGGTGATATGGTTAGGCTTTGTGTCCCCACCCAAATCTCATCTTGAATTGTAACCCCCATAATCCCCATTTGTCAAGGGAGACACCAGGTAGAGGTAATTGAATCATGGGGACAGTTCCCCCATGCTGTTCTCATGACAGCGAGTGAGTTCTCCTAAGATTTGATGTTTTTATAAGGGACTCTTCCCCCTTCACTTGACACTTCTTCTCCCTGCCGCCTTATGAAGAAGGTGCCTTACTTCCCCTTCGTCTTCTGCCATGATTGTAAGTTTCCTGAGGCCACCCCAGCCGTGTGGAACTGAGTCAATTAACCTCTTTCTTTTATAAACTACCCAGGCGTAGACAGTTTTTTATAGCAGTATGAAAATGGACTAATACAAAAGGAATTTATTGCAGGGAATTAATTATACACATGATAGAAGGAGCTGAAAAGCCAACCAAATGGAATTTGCAATAGCAGAAGCTTTCCCACTTCTAACCAGGAGGGAACAAAAGGAGAAGGTGATATCACTGCAGTTGAAAGGGCAAAGTCATCAGGTGGAAGCTGGAACCATGTTGATGTGACTAGAAGAAGCTGAAACCAAGAAAAGAGGTAACCAGTGTGGGAGACTCCCACCAGAGGCAGAGTAGAATGGGGCAAAAACAAAGAAAGAAACAAAAACCCCAAAACCTAGCTTATCTCCTCCCTAAGTCTCCAGTGTCTTGCTGGTACATTCCAGTGCCTGAATCTACCAAAAGCCAGCTGACTCAGGAGCCTAGGAAGCACACCCTGCAAGGGCCAGCCTCAGGAAAATAATGCCTAGAAGGGGAAGGTTACAGAGTGATCTAGGGGCAGAAGGCCCAGGACTAGCACCATACCAGAGCCCAGACCCTTTCTTTGGAGCTAGTAGAAACTTTTTCCTCTAATTCTTGAGTCCATTTTGGTTATCCCTATTTTACAAGAAAATCATCTATTTTACTGAGGTTTTCAAATTATTAGTTTAAAATTATATTATCATATAAAATCTCATCTATGTTTGTAGTTAATTTCTTTTTCCTATTCTAATTTTGTGTATGCTTGAACTTAAATAGTTTTCTGCATGTGTGACAATTGCCTAGGGACAGACAGTTTTATTTAACATGTTCCTCTGACCCTGGTCCATTCTTCGATTAATAAATAGATCTAGAAGCTGAACCAGTTCAGGACCAGTTATTTTGGCCTGAGTCCTTCCCAGGCAGTATGTACTTACATTAGGGGCCATGTAAATATATATATCCTTTTTGATGTGTATAGCTATTATTGACTGTTGCCTAGATCCTTGGATACATTAGGAGCTGCAAATGCTGGAAAACTAATTTTTTCATTCTTTCATTATCAACTAGACCAATTCTTTAAAGAGAAACTATCCCTCATCACTATTTGGTCATTTTTAACTGTCTCTTTACTTTCATTTTTACCCTTTTATTTTTACTTTGCCTTTATACCTGACTTCCTTTACCAAAATAGTAATCTTTTTTCTAAAAGTACAGACACCAGAATTTTTGCAGAGATGCTTGTGTAATTTTTAATTTAATTTTTTTTGGTAAATAATACAAAATTCAAAAGATTCAAAAGGGCATAGAGTAAAAAGTAATCATTTTCCCCCTGCCTCCAGCCACTCAGTTCTCTGTCTGGAGGCAACCAACCACTGTTACACATTTCTTAAGGTAGCTTCCAGAGATGTCAAAACTATATATTCAGATGATAAAGCAAATAGGGTAAAATGACAATAATGAGTGAATCTGGGTAACGGGTATATAAGTGTTGTTTATACTGTTTTTACTTGTACAACTTTTTATAAGTTTTAAAGTATTTCTAAGCAAAAAGTAATATGCATATTAAATAATACATATGTATATCTGTATTTTTTTATTAATACCCAAATGACACTAACTGTACACATTTTTGTGCCTTTTGCTTTTTTCATTAAGTAATATATCTTGAAGATCTGTCCCTTAGAACATATAGAGATGTCCTCATTCTTTTTAAAGATTGCTATTATTGCGTTGTGTTTTGATTTTTTACATTGCTCTTTTATTTAAGAGTTGTAATATTTTCTTATCTGTGAACTGTCTGCTTATATTCTCTGTCACCCAGGCTGGAGTCAGTGGTGCAATTTCAGCTCACTGCAGCCTCCACTTCCCAGGTTCAAGCAATTCTCCTGTCTCAGCCTCCTGAATAGCAGGGATTATAGGTCCTGCCACCAAGCAAGGCTAATTTTTGTATTTTTAGTAGAGATGGGATTTCACCATGTTGGCCAAGCTGGTCTTGAACTCCTGGCTTCAAGTGATCCACCTACCTTGGCCTTCTAAAGTGCTGGGATTTCAGGTGTGAGCCACCGGACCTGGCCTTGGAGGATGATTTTTTTTAAGTTCTGGCTTCCTCAGACTCTGAGCTACACAATGAATTATAGAACTCTCTGATCATTTCCAATCTGATAGTTGAAAACATCAAATTTCTTTGTAGTTTGATTTTTTACATTGCTCTTTTTTTTTCCTTTCCTTTTCTTTCTTTTTTTTTTTCTTTTTTATTGTACTTTAGGTTCTGGGTTACATGTGCAGATCATGCAGGATTGTTGCATAGGTATATACATGGCAATGTGGTTTGCTGCCTCCATCCCCCGTCACCTATATCTGGCAGTTCTCCCCATGTTATCCCTCCCCAGCCTCCCCACCCCCACTGTCCCTCCCCTAGCTGCCCCCACAACAGACCCCAGTGTGTGATGCTCCCCTTCCTGTGTCCATGTGTTCTTACTGTTCAACACCCACCTATAAGTGAGAATATGTGGTGTTTGGTTTCCTGTTCTTGCTGTGAATGATGGTTTCCAGATTCATCCAAGTCCCAACAAAGGACATGAACTCATCGTTTTAAATGGCTGCATAGTATTCCATGGTGTATATGTGCCACATTTTCCCTGTCCAGTCTATCATCGATGGGCACTTGGGTTGGTTCCAGGTCTTTGCTATTGTAAACAGTGCTGCAGTGAACATACATGTGCTTGTGTCTTTATAATAGCATGATTTATAATCCTTTGGATATATACCCAGTAATGGGATTTCTGGGTCAAATGGAATTTCTATTTCTAGGTCCTTGAGGAATTGCCACACGGTCTTGCACAATGGTTGAACTACTTTATACTCCCACCAACAGTGCAAAAGTGTTCCTATTTCTCCACATCCTCTCCAGCATCTGGTGTCTCCAGATTTTTTAATCATCGCCATTCTAATTGGTGTGAGATGGTATCTCAATGTGGTTTTGGTTTGCACTTCTCTAATGACCAGTGATGATGAGCATTTTTTCATATGATTTTTGGCCTCATATATGTCTTCTTTTGAAAAGTATCTGTTCATATCCTTCACCCACTTTTGGATGGGTTTGTTTGTTTTCTTGTAAATCTATTTTAGTTCTTTGTAGATTCTGGATATTAGCCCTTTGTCAGATGGGTAGATTGCAAAAAATTTTTTCCCATTCTGTTGGTTGCCGGTTCACTCTCATGATTGTTTCTTTTGTTCTATAGAAGCTCTGGAGTTTAATTAGGTCCCATTTGTCTATTTTGGCTTTTCTTTCCAATGCTTTTGGTGTTTTAGTCATGAAGTCCTTGTCTATTTCTATGTCCTAAATAGTACTGCCTAGGTTTTCTTCTAGGGTTTTTATGGTATTAGGTCTTATGTTTAAGTCTTTAATCCATGTGGAGTTAATTTTAGTGTAAGGTGTCAGGAAGGGGTACAATTTCTGCTTTCTGCACATGGCTACCCAGTTTTCCCAACACCCTTTATTAAACAGGAATCCTTTCCCTATTGCTTGTTTTTTTCAGGTTTATCAAAGATCAGATGGTTGTAGATGTGTGGCATTGTCCCCGAGGCCACCGTTCTGTTCCATTGGTCTATATCTCTGTTTTGGTACCAGTACCACACTGTTTTGATTACTGTAGCCTTGTAGTATAGTTTGATGTCAGGTAGCATGATACCTCCAGCTTTGTTCTTTTTGCTTAGGATTGTCTTGGCTATGTGGGCTCTCTTTTTGTTCCACATGAAGCTTAAGGTAGTTTTTTCCAGTTCTGTGAAGGTCATTGGTAGCTTGATGGGGATAGCATTTAATCTATAAATTACTTTGGGCAGTATGGCCATTTTCACAATATTGATTCTTCCTACCATGAGCATGGAATGTTTTTCCATCTGTTTGTGTCCTCTCCTATTTCCTTGAGTAGTGGTTTGTAGTTCTCCTTGAAGAGGTCCTTTACATCCTTTGTTAGTTGTATTCCTAGGTATTTTATTCTCTTTGTAGCAATTGTGAATGAGAGTTTGCTCTTGATTTGGCTCTTTTTTAGTCTGTTATTGGTATAGGAATGTTTGTGATTTTTGCACATTGATCTTGTATCCTGAGACTTTGCTGAAGTTGCTTATCAGTTTAAGGAGATTTTGGGCTGAAATGATGGGGTCTTCTAAATATACAGTCATGTCATCTGCCACTAGAGACAATTTAACTTCCTCCTTTCCTAATTGAATACGCTTTATTTCTTTTTCTTGCCTGATTACTCTGGCTAGAACTTCCAATACTATATTAAATAGGAGTGGTGACAGAGGGCATCCTTGTCTAGTGCCAGATTTCAAAGGGAATGCTTCCAGTTTTTGTTGATTCAATATGATATTGGCTGTGGGTTTGTCATAAATACCTTTTATTATTTTGAGATAGGTTCCATCAATACCTAGTTTATTGAGGGTTTTTAGCATAAAGGGCTGTTCAGTTTTGTCAAAGGCCTTCTCTGCATCTATTAAGATAATGATGTGGTTTTTGTCTTTGGTTCTGTTTATGTGGTAGATTACGTTTATAGACTTGTGTATGTTGAACCAGCCTTGCATCCCGGGATGAAGCATACTTGATCGTGATGGATAAGCTTTTTGATGTGCTATTGCAGTCGGTTTGCCAGTATCTTATTGAAGATTTTTGCATTGAGTTCATCATGGATATTGGCCTGAAGTTTTTTTTGTTGAATCTCTGCCGGGTTTTGGTATTAGGATGATGTTGGTCTCATAAAATGATTTGGGAAGGATTCCCTCTTTTTAGATTGTTTGGAATAGTTTCAGAATGAATGGTACCAGCTCCTCTTTGTACACTTGGTAGTATTCGGCTGTGAACCCATCTGGACATGGACTTTTTTTGGTTGGTAAGCTATTAATTGCTGCTTCAACTTCAGCCCTTGTTACTGGTCTATTAAAGGTTTCAACTTCTTCCTGGTTTAGGCTTGGGTGTGTGCAGGCGTCCAGGAATTTATCCATTTCTTCCAGATTTACTGATTAATGTTCATAGAGTTGTTTATAGTAATCTCTGATGGTAGTTTGTATTTCTGTGGAATCGGTGGTAATGTCCCCAAATAGACAGACTGCTGGCCAGATTAATAAAAAAGAAAAGAGAGAAGAATCAAATAGATGCAATACATTGCTCTTTGTTTGAGAGTTGTAACGTTTTCTTTTCTGTGAACTGTCTGCTTGTATTCTTCACCTTCTCTGTTGTGCCATTGGCTTTTTTTATAGTTGATTTGTAGAAGGCCTTTATATGTTAAAGTTAACCTCTTTTCTGATGTAGTATAACATCTGTTAGCTGGCAATAACCCTATAATAATCTAGTTCGGCACTATCATGTTTCAAATTTTAAAACTGTCTTAATGCTGTTAAATGACTTATAAATGTTACAACATAGCCTAGGATTTTTTACTTCTAATTTAATAATTGTTGCAATGTACCATGCCAGGTCTAAAACAGAAAGAACCAATACCCTGAGATTTCAAGATTTTGCCCCCTCAGTGTTTCCATTTATCCTTGCCAATCCATTTAGGGATATGGCTCCCTTTCCAACTTAATGTATACTTTCTGGATTCACCAGACTTCAGCCTTCATCAAATGTCTTACACCAAAACGATTTCTTGACTTTTCCCACAGTTTTTTATTCTTGAGTCAATTATTTAACCTGGACTTACTGAGCTCCTGTTAAATGAAGATTACTGCATTGGGCATGATAAGAACATACAAAAGAAATGGAAAAGTCATTCCCTGCCTTGCTGAACAGTCCATTTGAGAAAACAAAGCAAACAGCAAATTTATTTGAAATTGAGCTCATAATTACTTGCTAATGCTCAGGGCAAACAAATCAAACAAGTGATTAAATGGGTCTGTATTAATCAGAACAGGATTCCTGCAAGTTTTTACTGAAGATTTAGAAAGAAGTGATGTATATGGATTATAACAGTATCAGTGAACACATTCAGTACCGTCAAGTCCTCAGAGAACATCACAGACATCATCTCTTTTAATATGAATGTTGGTTCTTTTTTCTCTTCTTCATTTTGTACATGAATAAACTGTAGAATGATAGACTAAATGACTTGTTCAGACAGCCTGGAAAGGGCCCAGGGCTTCTCTCTCCAGGACATCTGGTCTCTCCACCATGCCATGCTGCTTCAGTTTAGCAAAGAAATAGACAGAAATGGGGCCGGGGTTTGGGTGGAGTGAGTAGGTAGTAGAGTCAGATTTGACTTCCATTAAGAAGCCCTGTGGTAAAGTAAGAAAACTATAATTTTAGAGTCAGACTAGATTTCAATATGTCTTGCTACTTACAAATTGTGACCTTGGCAGGTTACTTATCATCTGAACCTCAATTTTCTCAAATGCAAAACAGAGTTAATATAGATATCTGCTCTTTAGAGTTACCTGACATATAGTAGGTGTCCGATAAATTGTAGCTATTTTAACAAATAGTGGGCTAGAGTGAGAAAGTAGGTTTTTTTTTCTTTCATGTGTTGTTGATTGACTTGGATGTTGCAAATAGAGTGAGGGACAAAAGACACAAAAACCCCAAAAAGGTTTACAGTACTAGGGAAAAGCACCAGGATTATTTCCTCAGACTCTTAACTTCTCTTCTTCCCCACTATCCTGGCAGAAAGGTTTTTATAGGTGTAAGGAAGAATTTGGAGAGAAGAGTTGAGAAACTCTTGCTCTCAAAAGGGCAGATTGCTCAGGATTCAGTCCTACCTGGTATAGCAAATGAGGTGAAGGGCATGCAAAGTGTATTACGGTTGTTAAAGTTCCAGACTTGATGAGAGACTGGGCTCAACACAGCCTTTGCCACTTTCCAGCTGTATATTCTTAAACAAATAAGCTCATGGCCTTGCTCCAGAGACACCTGCAAAGATGGGCTAGTAATTCCTACCTCATGGGATTTCCCATGATCAAATTAGATAATTCAGTGAACAAACACTTACAGGATACTCACTGTGATGGTTAATTTTATGTGTCAACTTGGAGAGTGTTTTTGGATGAGACTAACGTTTAAATCAGTGAACTCTGAGGAAGCAGATTGCCCTCCAGGTGAGTCTCATCCAATCAGCGGACTGCCATCGGCTCTCCGGATCTCTGCCTCCTGACCACTCTCCTGGGTCTCCAGCATACTGCAGATTTTTGACTTGCCATCTTCCATAACTGTGTGAACCAATTTCTATCACACACTTCTTTCCATATGCTCAGCCCTCCATGTCCATGGTTTCATATCTGTGAATTCAATCAATCATGGATCAAAAATATTTGAAAAAAGTATGTCTACATTGAAAAATGACAGACTTTCTTGTCATTACTTTCTAAACAATACAGTATAACAACTATTTACATAGCATTTCCATTGTATTAGGTATTACAAGTAATACCATATCTAGAGGTGATTTTAAGTATATGGAAGAATAAGTTATATGCAAATACTATGCCATTTTATGTGAGGGACTTGAATAGCTGCAGATTTTCATTTCTGAAGGAGATTCTAGAACCAAACCCCCATGGATACTGAGGGATGACTATATGTATGTGTATGCATATATGTACGTACATACACAGTTACACAGTGGAGGCTATACTCCTATGTGGAGGCTACACTCCCATTGGCTCTGTTTCTCTGGAGAACCTTGACGAATACACTTACTATGCATCAGACACTGTTCTAGACCCTGGGGATGCACTGAAAGAGACAGGCAAGATCTCTCAGGGAATTTTTATGGAGAGGGAGTCAAACAATAAATAAGTAAATACGGAAATATCAGGTTGTGATATGAATAAAATAAGATGAGGTACTGATAGTGAGTGGGGGGACCTTCTTTGGATTGAGTGGGCCTGGATGAAGCATATTAAAGACAAGGAATTGTAATGGTTTTTGGAACAAGTTCAGTGTATTTAAACTTAGAGGAAGACAATGTGCCTGGGAATGGAGTGGGTGAGAGAAAGCGTGATAGGAGATGAGGGAGGTAATGCTGCAAGGGCTACATCAGATAGGCCTAGCATTCTGATGGCAAAGAATTTACATTGTATTCCAAGTGCAATGGGAAACCATTAAAGGATTTGGTGTCATGCTCTTTTCTCTCCTTTTCTCTCTCTGAGATAGGCAGATATTGTGTTAAGCTGTTCCTGCATTATTGTAAAGAAATATCTGAGACTGGGTAATTTGTAAAGAAAAGAAGTTTAATTGGCTCATGATTCTGCAGGCTGAACAAGCATGGGGCCAGCATCTGCTTAGCTTCTGGAGGGAAGCAGAAGCTTGTATGTCACTTGGTAAAAACAAGAGGAAGAGGGAGGTACCACAAACTTTTAAACAACTAGATCTTGCGAGTACTCAACCATTATTATGAGAACAGCACCAAGCCAGGAGGGATGTGCCCCACCATGATCCAGTCACCTCCCACCCGGCCCCACCTCCAATACCGAGGATTACACTTTAACATGAGATTTAGGTGGGAAGAATATCTAAATTATATCATTCCACACCTGGTCCCCCAAATCTTATGTCCTTCTCAGATTGAGCCATAAAATCATGCCTTCCCAATGGTCCCCCAAAGTCTTAACTCATTTCAACATCAGCTCAAAAATCCTAAGTGCCAAGTCCCAATCCAAAGTTCCATCTGGAGATGAGTTTCTTCCACCTATAAGCCTATAAAATCAAAACAAATTATTTACTTCCAAGATACAATGGGTATAGGCCTTGGGTAAACATTCCCATTTCAAATAAAATAAATTGGTTAAAAGGAAGAGGCTGCACACTGCATCCAAATAACTAAACCATATCAGACATAGATATCTTAAATTGAAGTGAAATTTACATAACATAAAATTAACCATTTTGAAGTAAACATTTTCAGTGACATTTAGTGCATTCATCATGTTATGCAACTACCCTAGTAGGGCAGTTGATAAATCTTAAAGCTCCAAAATAATCTCCATTGACTCCATGTCCCATGTACAGGACACTAGTGTGAGGGATGGTCTTCCAAGGCCTTGGGCAACTCCATCCCTCTGTTTCCCTTAGGCATAGCCTCCATGGGTTGGAGTTGAGCGCCTGCAGCTTCTCCAGGTACAAGGTGCAAGCTGCTGATAAATCTATAATTCTCGAGAACAGTGGCCCCCCACAGTGCCATTAGGCAACTCCCCAGTGGGGACATTGTGTGGGGTCTCCAACCCCAAATTTCCCTTCCACATTGCCCTAGTTGAGCTTATCTGTGAGGGCTCCACCCATACAGCAGGCTTCCATCTGGATAACCAGTCTTACTCATATATTCTCTGAAATCTAGGTAAAGGCTGCCAAGCCTTCTTTACTCTTGCATTCTGCGTACCTACAGGCTTAACACCACATAGAAGCCACCAAGGCTTATGGCTTATGCCCTCCACAGCAGAACCCTTTGAGGCATGGCTGAAGCTAGAGTGGCCAAGATGTGGGGAGCAGTTTCATAAGGCTGTACAGGACAGTGGGTTCCTGGAGACTTTTTTTCCTCCTAGGCCTCGGGATCTGTGATGAATGGGGCTGCCTCAAAGATCTCAGAAATGTCTTCAAGGCCTTCTTCCCATTGTCTTGGCTATCAGTCCCTAACTCTTTTTTAATCATATAAATCTCTCTAACAAGTAGTCACTCCACAACCTGCTTGGATTCTTCCCCTATAAAAGCCTTTTCTTTCTTTGCTATGTGGCTAGGCTGCAAATTTTCCAAATTTTTATGCTCTGAAAAGTTTCTCTTTTAAATATTAGTTCCAACTTTAGGTCATTTCTTTGCTCCTTCATCTGAGTTAGGGTGTTAAAAGCAGCCACACCACGTCTTGAATGCTTTGCTGCTTAGAGATTTCTTCCACCAGATGCCCTAAATCATTACTCTTAATTTCAAATTTCCACAGATCCCCAGGGCATGAACACAGTACAGCTGAGTTCTTTGCTCAGCCATAACAAAGGTGACCTTTGCTCCAGTTCTCAAGTTCTTCATTTTCATCTGAGACCTTGTCAACATCGACTTCATTATTCGTATCACTATCAGCAATTTGGTCACAACAATTTAACCAGTCTCAAAGATGTTCCAAACTTTCCCTCATCTTCCTATCTTCTTTTGAGCCTCAACACTCTTCCAGCCTCTGCCCATCACCCAATTCCAAAGGTGCTTCCACATTTTCAGTTATCTTTATAGCAAGACCCCACTCCTGGTACAAATTTTCTGTGTTAGGCTGCTCTGACATTGCTATAAAGAAATATCTGTGGCCAGGCATGGTGGCTTATGCCTGAAATCCCAGAAATTTGGAAGGCCAAGGCAGGTGGATCACTTGAGGTCAGGAGTTCAAGACCAGCCTGGCCAATGTGATTAAACCCCATCTCTACTAAAAATACAAAAATTAGCTGGACATGGTGGCATATGCCCATAATCCCAGTTACTCCGGAGGCTGAGACAAGAGAATCACTTGAACTCGGGAGGTAGACGCTGCAGTGAGTGAGATCATGCCACTGCACTGCAGCCTGAGTGACAGAGAGAGACTCCATCTCAAAAAGAAAAAAAAGAAATAGACTGGTACAAGTCAAAATGAACTCTAAGTTAAAACAACCACTCAAACCAGAGACTGGGTAATGTATAAAGAAAAGAGGATTCATTGACTTACAGTTCTGCTTTATAGGCAGCATGGTGCCAGTTTCTGCTCAGCTTATGGAGAGACGTCCGGGAGCTGTAACTGATGGCAGAACGCAAAGTGGGAACCTGTACGTTACATGGCAAAAGTAGGAGCAAGGGGCAAGGAGGTGACACACACTTTTAAACAATCAAATCTCACAAGTACTCACTCACTATTGTGAGGATGGCACCAAGGCATGAGGGATCTGCCCCCATAATCCAATTACTTCCCACCAAGGCCCACTTCCACCATTGGGGATTACATTTCAACATGTAATTTAGGCTATAGGCAGGACAAATAATTAAACCATATCAGACATAGATATCTTAAACTGAAGTGAAATTTACATAACATAAAATTAAGTATTTTGAAGTAAACATTTTCAGTGACATTTAGTGCATTCATCATGTTGTGCAACTACCACTGATTTATATTTTAAAAACGTCCTTCTGGTTGCTATGTGGAAAAGGGATGGTGGGGTGGTGCTATGGTCTGAATGTCTATGTCCCCCTAAAGTTCACATGAAAATTCTAATGCCCAGTGTGATGGTATTAGTTAGGATGGAGAGCCTTTGGGAGGTGATTAGGTCAGGAACCCTAATGAATGGGATTAATGCCCTTATAAAAGAGGCTCCACAGGACTGCCTTGCTTTCTCTCTCTTTTTTTTTTTAAAAGAGATGAGGTGGCATCATATTACCCAGGCTGGTCTGGACCTTCTGGGTTCAAGTGATCCTCCCACCTCAGCATCCCAAAGTGCTGGGATTGCAGGTGTGTGCCACCATGTTCAGCTTGTCTTGTTCTTTTACCAGGTGAGAACACAGAGAGAAGATCCTCTCTGTGAACCAGGAAATGGGGCACTGTTTCTGCTGGCACCTTGATCTTGGACTTTCCAGTCTTAGAACTGTAAGAAACAAATTTCTGCTATTTATAAGCCACCTAGAATATGGTATTTTGTTATAGTAGCCTGAGTGGACTAAGACAGTGGGAGAGCCAAGGAACAAGAGAAGAAACATGTCTGGAGGCCAGTACTGTGTCCAGGCAAGAAATGATGGTGGCTAGGGTATTACAGAAAAGATGAAGAGAAATGGACACATCTATAGGGCATATTTTTCAGGAAAAGTCAACAGGGTTTTCTAACGGATTCAATGGACCATGTAAGGAAAATGTGATACATATGAAACACTTTGTAAACTTCATACACTTGAAATATTAACATCATTATGAAGAACAGGGCTTCATGATTATAAAAGAGAAAGAGCTGGACTGGATGGTCTCTCAGGATCCCTCTGACTCCTGAAAACCTCTGATGCTTTAAAGATGGGTAAACTGCCTTTGGTACAAAGGGTAAGAATTATTTAAAGATTTTCCTGATCCCATGCAGTGTCCAAGTGCTTTCAGAAGACAGTCCAGGGCATTATCCAACCACACACTCGGTGAGAGCAGGCAAAGCCTGCCTTCAGCCAGCAGGGCTACGTCATGGCCTGGAGGCAAGCATGGGAACTGGCAGGCCTGGGCTCAGCATCCCAGACACTACACTCCTAAGAGGGAAGTGCCCTGACGCCTGGGCTCCCAGACCACAGTGATGTCCAGTAAAAACACACTGGGTGGTGAGGCCTGGGGCCAGAGAAGGGAAAGTGCTTCCAGCAGTGCAGCCCTGTGTGGATGACTTGCTGGCAATGAGCATGCTTTAAAGGCAATAGCACAGCCCCCAGAGTCCCTAGGGGTGGAGGCTGTGATCTTTCGCACAAGTAAGCCTCATACCAGACCCTGTCTGCATTCAGATCATGTTGAGGTGGCAAGAAAGACACTCTCCAAAATAAACTTTTTTCCCTCTCTCCTTTCTTCTGCTTTAAAGAGCTTGCCATTGATCAAAATCTATGTGGTTTATAATCTTTGCCACCTTCTCTAGAAAAAGTGACCTGTTTTTCACATAAGACTTAGCTTTAGATAGTTAGATTTCAGCTGGGCTGGGAACCCTTTTCTTAACAGAGAGTTTTTCACTAAGCAAATAAAGAAGCTGAATTAACTCTTTGAAGTCCCTGAGTAATAATACCATCGCTATTATAAGTTGTGAAATGGTCCTTAGATACCACTGGAACTATGGTTTTTAAAGTGTGGACCCCAGACCAACAGCACTGCCATCTCCTGGCACCTGTTAGAGATACAAATTCTAGGGCTGCATTACTGACCTACTGAATGATAAACTTGAAGGCGGGGCCCAGAAATCTGTTTCTAAATGCCTCCAAAGAGGTTTTGATATGCACTCAAGTTTGAGAACCACTGTGTTAGAGAAACAGAGGAATGTGGAGCCACAGAAAGTCTGAGTAGAGGAGTTAGGTATGAACCTGATCACATGATGGGTGAAGAAAGTAAGGCCCAGAGAAGGTGACTTGTCCTAAAAGACACAGAGGACAGGTAACCTTTTGGTCTTTCTGGGTTCTCCCTCTCTTCCCAAGGGAAAACTCAGATTTTTTTTTTTAATTATATTTTTTCCAGAAGTTTTATCCGTTCACTTGCCCGTTTGCTTTTAACAATTTACCTCATGTGTTTACATAAATCTGGGCATTTTATATTGTGGAAAGTATATGACACTAAAATGCTCAAGAGACCTGAAAATGTGGCTTAGGTTGGGTTCCCTGAAAGCAGACTTGGTGACAGACTCGCATGCAGATTTATTGGATATGCTTCCAGAGATGCACTTACAAGGATTGGTGAGAAAAATTGACCTTGCATATGTTGTAACTGAGGCCTTACAAGTGCTATAGGGAGCGCTGGACCTGAGACAAGCCTTCAGAATTGTCCCCTACTAAAGCCAAGGGGCCCAACCTTTGTATCTCTGCATCAGGCAGTTATTGGCTATTGAGCCAACCCTGGGAGGGGTCTTAGTCTGAAGCCAGATAGCTCTCTGCCAAGATTATTGCCTAGGAAGGGACACAGCTGTGAGGCATCAGCCTCTGGAGGCCGGGCCTCAGCCCTGAAGTGGGGATCTAAACAGAAGATGAAAGCATTCCCCACAGGAGGCATTCCAGATTTTGGGTGGTGGGGACAGAGTCAGAAAAATTCACCTGCTGAAAGTAGAGACAGAAAACCCCAAGACACAATATCAAAAGAATCAGATCCTAAGAGAAGATGTGTTGCTGATAAGACTAGACTATTTATCATCTCTGCTAAATGCTCCAAAGTCTAGTAAAGAAGACAGACCATGGTGTGTGCCAGGGCTTTCCAACAGATGGGTCAGGGCCAACTGATGAACAACAATGAGTCACAGATGTGTGGGGATTTTTACTTCCTGTAGATCTCAGGGTGGCAGAACAGGACCTGGGATGGCTAGAGTCCTTCTGTCAATTCATACAAATATTGTTGCATGAGTGCATTATTTACAAAATATTAGAAAGCACTAGCTTTTAAAAAGTAGTTGTCATGTACCCAATTGTGCCCTATTATACTGGAGGCCTGCTGGCATCACAGATGGTCTGCATGAATACTCAGTCAACTGGTGGGTGTCCTCAAGCACTGTGCCAGCGTGAGAGCCCTCAAATTCTGAGTACCAGTACTTTTTATTCAGAAACGTCTCCAGAGTGCAGAAGGGCAGTGAATCCAGTTACTCTAGAATGATGAAATAGCCTTAAAAACAAGAGCGCTCTTGAAATTTTGCTCTGCTTTTGTCTACTTTTAAGAATATCTTTTTTTATATTTCAGCATCCCAAGTAAGATTATTTACCCTCAGGAGCACTCTCAGAAAAGGTTGGGCACTTATGATTCTATCTGATATCCTCATTGATTAGTTTGCATTCATTTGTCAATCAGGCTCTTATTGAGAGAATCAGCTCACCATAGCCTGCTTATATCTGAGGGATTTATGGAATTCAGTTCCCAACCCAGCAAACCTGAGGGCCAATTCGTGGATCATGATGACCTTAGGCAATTTCCTTTCCCTGGATCATCATTTAATGAATTCCCTAAAGGAAATATCTCACACAGAAAGGACACGAGGAGACTACTGTTTTGCCACTGGGCACCTGAAAACTCCATTTGTCCAGATCTAACCAGGATGAAAAGGAGTTTGATGTCAGATATCTGATCAGTGAGGCTTATGCTGGCTCCCTGTGGGAATAGCTGAGTCCTGTGGCACAAACACTTAGGTAGCATGCTCTGTAATCACTGGTCCTGGGGACAGACTAAGGGAAATGCTGAAAACATACTCAGAGATTCAGTTGACATGGGAAAAATAACTGCCCTAAGGTTGCAGGGGACAAAGGCTACTTCCCACAGAGCCTGCCAGTAAGCCAAGATCATGCTACTGCACTCCAGCCTGGGTGATAGAGAGAGACTCCATCTCAGAAGAGGTTTGGAACCTGCCAGGGCAACAGGCCAGGTACTTCAAGCCTGCTTGCAACACCATGTGGGAAGACTGGATGGAGTTGGGATTTGGTTCCTCCACCCCATCTTCCCATTCTGTCTCTCATCTTTTTGTAGGGAAGAAACACTAGGTCTTCCCTGTGTGGCTGTGAGCTTTGACCCAAACCCTTGAGCTACCTGCCCCAAACCTGCCCCAGGATTAGATCTTAGGTGGATTTCAAACTGGTTTTGTCTTCCCACTGGGATATGGGAAACATGGTGCCCTTGACTTCCTTTTTGAGGAGAAAACTCAGAGGCGGTAGTGGCCTGAATACCTAGCACCTCTACCAGATTCCCACTTAGCGGCAGGAGAACTCCCCTTGTTCCTGACACGCGTACAACAGATTCATTCTGTAACAGTAGAGGAAGGTGTGCTGGCCTTCTCTCATGTGATACCATGGGGTTTTCTCTGACAGAGCGGCTCTGGGAAGGTCTGACAAATGTTTTACCTGCCCTGCTGGACCAAGGCCACTGAACTGAGGGCAAAAGAAGCAGAAAGGGAACAGAGCCGAGAAAGGATTCTGCTGGGACTGTTCAGCCAGCTTCAGAGAGAGAGCTCTTGTCTCTCTTTGGGGTCAGCCAGAGCCCACTCCCCGGCGCCTTGGAACAGCCAACCGAATTCTGGCATTTGCTTCTCACTGTGCTTTTATACTTTGCCAATCGGCTCCACCCTAGTCCTGCTGGGAGACAGAGCAGCCACTGCCAAAGACTTTGTCTTTCTTAACCACAGTCCCCATAGCATCCAAGGGCCTCTGGCTCTTAGGTCCCACCAAATCCCTGGCCTCCCGGGACAATGCCAGAGGAATGCTACCACTGACTTTGATGCTGATATCACCACAAGTTGTTGCTTTCATTTAAGGTAAAACTAGGTTCTGTAACAATCTTCCAACTCTCAGTGGCATAAACAGAGTAGATTTGTTTCTTGCTCCTGTTAATCCCAATCAGATACTCAATGGGTGGTCTCTCATGTGATAATTTGTGGACCATATGCTCAACCTCCTCCTTCTTGGGGGCTTAGCTATTTTCTTGAGTCTTGGAGTCCTTTGCCTTTCAGCTGGAAGACAAGAAGAGAGAAGGTAGAGGAGACATTCCCACTTCTTAATCACTTTTTAAAAAATTTATTTTACTTTAGGTTCTAGGGTACATGTGCAGGTCATGCAGGGTTGTTGCATAGGTGCATACTATATCCTGCATTTCTCTCCATGTTATCCCTCCCCACCCTTCCCATGCCCGCTGTCCCGCCCCTAGCCCCCTCCAACCACCCCCAGTGTGTGATGCTCCTCTCCCTGAGTCCACGTGTTCTCATTGTTCAACACCCACCTAGGAGTGAGAACTGTGGTGTTTGGTTTTCTGTTCTTGTGTCAGTTTGCTGAGAATGATGGTTTCCAGATTCCTCCAAGTCTCTACAAAGGAAACGAACTCATCATCTTTTATGGTTGCGTAGTATTCCATGGTGTATATGTACCACGTTTTCTTTGTCCAGTCTATCATCAATGGGCATTTGGCTTGGTTCCAGATCTTTGCTGTTGTACACAGGGCTGCAATGAACATACATGTGCATGTGTATTTATAGTAGAAAGATTTACAGTCCTTTGGGTATATACCCAGTAGTGGGATTGCTGGGTCAAATGGAATTTCTATTTCTAGGCCCTTGAGGAATCGCCACACTGTCTTCCACAATGGTTGAACTAATTTACACTCCCACCAACAGTGTAAAAGTGTTGCTATTTCTCCACATCCTCCCCAGCATCTGTTGTCTCCAGATTTTTTAATGACTGCCATTCTAATGGCATGAGATGGTATCTCAATATGGTTTTGATTTGCATTTCTCTAATGACCAGTGATGATGAGCATTTTTTCATATGTTTGTTGGCCTCATATATGTCTTCTTTTGAAAAGTGTCTGTTTATATCCTTCGCCCACTTTTGAATGGGTTTTTTTTTCTTGTAAATCTGTTTTAGTTCTTTGTAGATTCTAGATATTAGCCCTTTGTCAGATGGGTAGACTGCAAAATTTTTTGCCCATTCTGTTGGTTGCCAGTTCACTTTAATGATGGTTTCTTTTGCTGTACAGAAGCTCTGAGTTTTAATTAGATCCCAAAATTTGTCTATTTTGGCTTTTGTTGCCATTGCTTTTGGTGTTTTAGTCATGAATTCCTTGCCTATGCCTATGTCCTGAATGGTTTTTGCCTGTTTTCTTCTAGTGTTTTTATGGTGTTAGGTTTTATGTTTTAATCTTTAATCCATCTGGAGTTAATTTTAGTGTAAGGTGACAGGAAGGAGTCCAGTTTTGGCTTTCTGCACATTGCTAGCCAGTTTTCCCAACACCATTTGAAATTTTATATGGAAGTGACACTCATCATTTCTGCTTACCTCCCTGTGATGGGGACTAGTGTACTTAGTCCATGTGGCACCACCCAGACACAGGGGAGTTAGAGTGTAACTCCTGGCCAGAGCGCCCTCTGCAAGAGCTTCTCATTACTAGAATGGAGAACAGACCTCAGAGCACAGAGAAGTGATGCCTGGCAGTGGCAAACAAAAGAAACTGAGGGAATGGGATACATTACTGGGTGTGAGAAAAGACCTGGAACGATGGGGAAGCTAGAGTTACAAAAGCTCCAAGAGAAGAGAGAAGGATGAGGAGAGCCACTCAAGTTAGAGTTCAGAACTCCACTCAAGTTGGAGTTCTGGGGTAAGAAAGAGAAAAGGTTTGAGCAGCTGCTGTAAGATGTGAGACTTCAGAAAGAGACTGTGTATGAATATTGCTAAGTGTTGTATCATTTCTTCCCTGTCAAGCATCAGTGAAGGTTTTGGGGTATGGAGGGACAGAGGCCAACCTAGGGTTCTTGAATTTAAATAGTTTAAAATCAATAGCTATTTTAAAATTAGATAGTAGGGTGGTTGAACAACTTTGTGAATATACTAAAAACTATTAAATTATACATTTTAAAGGATGAATTTTATGGTATGTGGATTATGTATCAATACAAAAAATGATATGAGAAAATGATAGCTACCATTTCTTGACACTTCTTTTGTGCCAGGTACTTTACATACTTTGCTAATCTCAAATTCTTATTTTAACTTGAAAGGTATGAACGTCTCTGTTTTACAGATGAAGAAACTGAGATTCACTGAGGTTAAATGGCCCAATGTCACACAAATGGTAGAGCCAGAATTCGTACCCTACTCTGCCTGGCTCTGAAGTTGGCTGGCATTCTCTCCACTGTGCCTGTGGCTCTCCAACAATAATCACTGTCTGCCTTGAGCATCAGATACTGAGCACTTTGACTATGAAACTCAAATTCCCTCAGCAATCCTGGGAAGTTAACAATATTCTTGACTTTATAAATGAGGTCACCAAGGCTTGGAATAGTCAATAATTGCCACAAACTCAGCTACTAAGTGACAATACTAGTAGCTGATTTCAAATCCTTTCTGATTTCAAAGCCCTTCATCATGGTTTCTCTTGGGAGTCCATCAGCAATCCTCTATTTACAGTGGCAAACATACTTCTATCTTCTTAACAAATAAAGCTTGCTTTGCACTGCCTGATTCAATTCAGCTCACTTTATTGAGTGCTTTTTAAGTGGTATTAGGCTATGATGGCTTGTCATTGCTTCTTCACTAGTCAAGGTTCATCTTCTTTTTCAAAGTTGGATTCAAAAATTCTTTCTGTATGTAGTTTACACCACTTACTTCTACCTGACTGTGTTCACATTTATAAAACAGGAAGATGATTGATTTGATTATACCCATGCTACTCAAAGTGTAGTTTTTGAGTGAGTCTAGACTGAGATGGTTCTTGTCAGTTCGTGCAAGATAAGTAAAGAAATTGAGTGTAAGTATTTAGAAACTATCATAGCAATTTGACATTGCTATAACATCCAACTGCATAATCAGTGGGCTCATATTTTGTCTTTTTCATTTCAGTTTTCTAGTAATTTATTTTTATTGTATTTTACAAAATAATCAGTCTGCCACAGATTGGAAATTCTTTAAAAGGAAAAAAAAACCTGTACCACAAATAATTTGAGAAGCACTGATCTACAAATGGCAAACATAGGCCAAGTGTGGTCCACCACTTAATTTTGCAAATAAAATGTTATTAAAACACAGTCACAGCCACTTATTTAAATATGGTCTATGATTGCATCCATGCTATAATAGCAGTATTGAGTAGTTGTGACAGAGACCACATAGCCCACAAAGTCAAAAATATTTATTTTCTGAACCTTTAAGGAAAGGTTTGCTGACCCCTGATCTAGACCACTTGTTCTCAATCATGATTACACTAATTAAGAACTCCTGGGAGACATTTTAAAAATACCAATGGCTGGATTCTGATTTCTTTGGTTTATGGTGCAGCCAGTACAGGTCATTTTAATGTGCAGAAAAGTTTTAAACCACTGATTAAGATCAGTAACTTTCAACTTTGTCTGGGAATCAGAATCGCTGAGGATGCCAGGGATTCACTCCGAACCTACTGTATCAGAATGCTGGGAAGGGGGACACAGGCATGTCTGAATGTGTTTTTGTTAAGTACGTTCTCCACAGGTAATTGAGATGTTTAATAGTGACTGACAGCCACTGATCTTGACCCAAGAGCAATGATTTTTAAAACTGTTACATATATCTAAACTACATGAAGAGGGTGCTAAGAATACATATTACCAAGCCCCACCTTGAGTGAGTCTAATTCAGCAAGTCTCAGATAGATGTGACTTAGGAATGTGTATTTTTAGCAAGCTGTAAGAAACATGGCTGTGCTGTAGCCAAGCAGGCATAGGCTGAGGTAAACATCCTGCATGACTCAGCAGGATTGGAGCGCAGGCACACATTCTCATGCCTTATGTAGTAACAGCTATCTAGACATAGCATAGAGAAGCTCATGACCTGGCTCTCAGCCACTATTGTTTGTAAGGTATATAAATGTAACACTGACACTGTGAAAGAGCTGCTAAATAAAGCCATGTCTCATCTACCTGCTGTCTCTCAAGTGTTCTTCCAGCTCTCTGCCCCCATGTACCCATTCCCCTTAGACCTCAGCTGGGACTCAAACCGGACAATTGGCATAGTTGGAGGGATGAGGTGAGTGGGTCTTCATCTCTTGAGGCTTTCGGGTCAGCTATGTGTCCACAGCCACGGAAACATGGGAGGCAGTGGACAGGTCTCCCACAAGTGTGGAGAAGGCACTAGAGTAGCTGGAAGCACACAGCACCAAGAAGGAATGTACCTGTGCCAGCAGAGTTGATGGGTGTTTCTGACTGGACTGCATGAAGTACATACTCAGTCCTTGCAGGACACAGTGCAAGTAAGATACCTTCAGGCACAAGATGAGTACCTGGGGGCCCAAATATACAACTTGGACCACAGCCTGGGGATGAAGGACCTCCAGACTCAAGCAGGGTGCTTAGAGACCCAGATAAACTGCCTGGAACAGGAGTTAGCAATAGCTGTTAGTGTGACCTTGAGCCCATCCTCCCAGCGGGACACTCTCATTTTATCTGACGCTCACCCTGTGATCCATCAGAAGGTAGAACATAAGCAGCCAGTGGGACTCCAGGGGAGAGCTCAGGGAAGCCCCTCAGTGGTGGAACACATGTCTTATAGTCCTTATACCCCCACTGAGTTGCAGGAGTTAGGTAAAGAGTGCTGATAGCCCCTCCCTGCCTGGTTACTCCATCTTTGGAACAAAGGAGCTAACAACATTCCCTGCTCTGCCTCCAAGATAGAGAAGCTGGTTTCTATCACAACTCACTGCTCCCTTCATCAGTGGCTGCAGCTGTGTCAATGGTTAGCATAGGGGCAAGATGACTACACTTTAACTGAGTAGCTAATGGCAGCCATGCAGACTGGAATGATGCTGAAGAAATAGCAGAAACTGTGAGTAAATGGCAATCATATACTAATTTGGTGCAGCTACTCGAGGGGATGGGTATGCAGCAGGCTGTGCTTGATCTGAATACCTGGGGGCCAGGTAATGAATGCTTTACCTCCCACATGAGGGATCTTGTGCTGGGCTCAGCACCCACAAACTCTTTTGGCTCTCTGGCTGCTGTCCTCACCCCATATGTGGGGCACCACATACATGAAGTGACTACTGCTATGGCAGCCCTTGGGGGAGGCAGAGGGACATCAGTGGGACCAGGGAGTCTGTGCCATAAAGAAGGGAAGGTGCCCCCTCCACAGGTAACTACCCCAGGAGGTAACAAGGGTCCCCAGCAGGTGACCCACAAGCAAATGTGGTTTGATTTACTTTCAGCCACGTTGCTCAAGAGAAAATTAACAGGCAACCCAATGAAATGCTGTTGGCTCTATGGAGGCAATTGTCCCCAAAGCAACAATTCTGAAAAATGCCCAAGAAGGCACAAAACACTGTTGTTCAACCTAATCCCACCCAGACACTGCAGCTCAAGGACTATTTGCAGACAGGCAAAGATATGGAACCTTTCTTGTTTGATTAGGAAACTGGCCGAGATGCCCAGCTTTGTGGGTTGGTGCTGGATGACCAGAGACCACATGTGGAGCTGGCAATCCATTGCTCCCCTACTAGTCTTGGTGCTGGTAGATACTGATGCAGACTGTAGTCTAGTTTATGGGGACTCGGATAAGTTTCTGAACAAAACTGCATTCATTGATGGTTACACAGGCCAATCAGTGAAGGTGAAATCTGTCTCTGCATCTTGGCATGGGCCACTTGGATCCCCACCTTATACACTGTGTATGTCTCTCCTATACGTGAATATTTTCTGAGGGTGGACATTCTACATGGTCTGGATTTACAGACCACAGTCAGAGAATTCAGACTCCCAGTTTGCATAGTAAAGCTGGTACTGCGTGGACATACACATCACCAGTCCCAAGCTCTGCCACAAGCCTAGCAAGTTACCTCCACTCATCAATACCATTTGCCAGGGGGGCATACAGAGATAACTGAGACTACTAACAAGTTAGTGGAGGTATAAGTAGTGTATAGCACCAATAGCCCCTACAGTTCCCCAGTATGGCCAGTCAGAAAGCCTGATGGAACTTGGTGGATGACAGTGGATGGTCAGGAACTGAATAAGGTGACACCTCCTCTGCATGCAGCTGTATCTTCCATCACGCATTTGATGGACCGCTTGACAATGGAACTAGGACAGTACTGCTTTGTGGTAGACTCAGCTGATGCATTCTCCTTCAGAGAGCCAGGAACAACTTGCCTTTGCATGGGAAGGACGACAGTGGACTTTTACCACACAGCCACAGGTGCAATGGTGCATAGCCCCACCATTTGTCATGGTCTTGTTGCCATGGATTTAGCTGTTTGGAAATGTCCAAAAGGGGTCCTCCTGTTTCATTCCATTGATAATATTGTGTTAACCTCAGATTCTCTCGTGGATTTAGAAGGAGTGGCACCCCTCTTGTGGGAACATTTGGCAGCATGTGGTTGGGCTGTCAACAAATCCAAGGTCCAAGGGCCTGAACTGTCTGCAGAATTCTTGGGAGTTGTTTGGTCAAGTAAAACAAAGGCCATCCCAGAGGCCATCATTGATAAAATCCACGCATACCCCTGACTCACCACAGTGAAGCAGCTGCAGACTTCTGTGGGCCCCTTGGAGTACTGGCTGCCATTTGTGCCCCATTTGACTCGAATGATAAAACTATTGTACCAGTTAACGAAAAAAAGGGGCTACCTGGGATTGGGATAATGAGGCTGAAACAGGCTTTCTGGCCGCCAAGTAGGCCATTCAGCAAACACAGCCCTTACAAGTAATTTATCAGGGTGCCCATTTGAACTTGATGTACCATGTAACCACAGATGGTTTTGGCTGGGGCCTATGGCAGTGAACAGAATGCTTTTGAATGCCAGTAGGTTTTTGGTCCCAGCTGTGGAAGGGATCTGAGCTCTAGTATTCATTAAGAGAGAAGAAATTAGCTGCATATGCTGCCCTTCAGGCCTGTGAGAGCATGACAGGATGGGCTACAGTCATCAAGCAGATAACTTACCCAATAGTAGGGTGGGTACATTCATGAGTAACGACCTCCTGAACTAAGACAGCACAGACATCCACTTTAGTGAAGTGGGGTGCCTACTTGAAACAGCAGAGTATGCTGAGTACGAGTCCCCTAGCAGCAGAGTTACAAGAAGTCTTGGGACCCACAGTCCTAATGCAAGATAAGGCCATGGGGCCTGAGGCACCCCTAGACCCTGAGCCATCAGTGTTTAAGAAAGGGCATCCTCCCGTTCCTAATGGGGCATGGTATACAGATGGGTCCAGCCAGGGTGCTACTGCTGCTGGGACTGCTGTGGCAATCCAGTCTACACTGACACCATAAACTTTGATACTGGGTGTGACAAAGCAGCCAATGGGCTGAACTCAGAGCAGTGTGGATAGTGATTACCAGGGACAGTCACCTATCGTACTTTGCACCAATAGCTGGGCAGCCTATCGAGGTTTAACCTTGTGATTGACTACCTGGAAGTTACAGAATTGGCTTGTAGGCCAACAGCCCATTTGGGCCCAAAGTATGTGACCAGACCTCTGGGAAATAGGTCATTAGAAAGATGTAACTATATATCGTGTGTCAGGCCATATGCCTTTGGCCACCCCCATTAATGATGAGACAGATGCCTTGGCCAAGGTCCAATGGTTAGAGTTGGCACCTACGTGACAGGTAGCTTTGTGGCTACACGGAGTATGAACAAATGGAGTTAAACTGATGGAACAAGTCAATAGGTGCTGGCATCTGTGTTTGCCCTCAGAGGACCTTTTGGAGGCCTTCCAGAAGTACCCAGCATGCGCACTCACTCATACCCTAGACAGAGACACTGCCCAGTGTAACACAAGTGACAGTAAGGCAGATGCCCTTGACCAGATGGCAAATAGATGACATTGAGCCACTGCCAAAATTGCAGGGCTACACATATGCACCGACGGCTGCAGACACAGCCACTGGCTTGTTGTTCACCTCCCCTTGCAGGGTGGCTGGCCAGCAACACACCCTTCAAGCCCCGCAACACTTACGTGCCCCATACGGGCTTCCTCTGGCCATTGAAAGTGATAGGGAGCACATTGTACTGGACAGCAAGTACAACAGTGAGCACAGCAGATGGACATACAATGGGAGTTCCACATTCCTTATAACCCACAAGCCACTGGCATGATTGAGCAATATAACGATACCTGAAGAACTGGTTACATTTGCATGTTACTCCCCCATCTCTGTGGGGCTAGAGTTCCCGGTTGGACCTGGTGCTTCAAATCTTGATTGAGCAGCTACAGAAAGGCAGCGCAGTCCTGGTGGAGGTAATGTTACACTGTTCCGTTGCACCCATCCAGCTTACAGATACACACCAAGAATGACCTCCTCCGACCAGGCATAGGGACAAATGGTAATCTGTTGTTGCCTCCCCAAATGCCCCTGAAGGGAGGGGAACAGAAAACCTGGTGTTGGCCATGGACCCTCCAAGCCCCCCGTTACAGATGGTTGGCTATTATAGTCCCCTTAAGGGAGGGCATGCAGTATGACTTACATGTCACTCCTCGGGTATTTAGTAGCCTCCATGATGGACCATTCATACAGGAATGGCAGGAAAGGGACCCTCCTCCGGAGAACATATGTACTGTCTCTGTGGCTTATGATGAGCTTCCCTGTGACTTTAGCACGGGTACAAGACCCAAAAGAACCATGGGGAGCTAAGAAGGTGTGGTATCATCACCCAGGGCAGAAGCCGTTGGCCGCTGCATTGTTATCCAGAGATGAAAAGTTGACCTGCATTTTGCCTGAGACACATAATTTACCCCTGTAACTACCTGTGACTGCTTTGTCATTTCAGCCATAGGTTGGCGTGCTCCACCAGTATTGTGGACTGGGCCCACACCTATGCCCAGGTAACCAATGTCTTCAACTGTTGGATCTGCAATGTCCTTCCAGCGGCAGCTGCAGACAGCTTGCCCTCACACATGCATCCAGCTTCTGTGCAGAACTGCACATGGCTAAAGACTTGGGGTCCCACGGACAATGGGTGGGATGCATCACGGTGGGCTTTGGATAGAGCACATTGCAAAACTCACGGCAAGGCTGCCCTCCTGGCTGACTCATAGCATCCATGACGGATGGGGCTGGCTAACGGGAAATCACATGGTGCCCCCATTGCAGGTGTCATGATGTATAGAGCAGCATTGGGGTAAAGTCACTGTGGGACGGCTGCCCGCTGAGGCCTGTGCAGACATAACACATGCTGCACACCTTGCCAAGCCCAGGCCCCATGGACTTTGTGTCCCCTGGGAGTTTATGGGTCTGTGGGAACAGAGGATGGCCACATCTGCCAGCCAGTTGGACTGGACCTTGTAGCTGGGAGTGGCCTTCTGTGCCTGCCACTGTGCTTCCAACATTGTCTAGTCACCCGCATAACTGGGAGGCACTCTGTTCCCACTTTCTGTGAGTGCGGCAGGCCCCTGGTGGTTCTGTCCCTTAGCAATAACTATCCCTGGGGCAAGCGTCACCACTGTAGAAATGCAGGTTACAGCCTTTGCAGAGCACGCAGCTCGGGCCCTAAATTGCATCTGAGTTGCCCTCCTTTTGCTAACTGATGAAGCTAATCAGATCAGGAAAGTGGTGCTCCAAAACCAGATGGCCCTAGACGTGGTCAGTTCTGCCCAAGGTGGCATTTGTGCTTTGTAGGGACATAATGTTGTGCATTCATCCCTGACAACCACCAAAACATAATGGCAGCTTTACAAGTGGTGTCACGGGAGATTAAGGTGGTTGAGTGCTTTACTGGCGACCCCCTGCAGAGATAATGGGCGTCTATGAGCTCTGGCCTATGTTGGGCTCTCATAACCAGAGGTAGCACAGCAGGTTGTTGCTCTCTGTATTGTCGCTGTGGCCTATAGGTCCAGGTTGCTGCACTATGTGCATGAGTCCCCACTAAGAGAATCCCCTTGGCCTACAGAGTGGAGCGTAAGGAACACGGCTGCACTGCAGCTAAGCAGGCATAGGCTGAGGTAAACATCCTTCATGGCTCAGCAGGATTGGAGCACAGGTGCACAGTCCCATGCCTTATATAATCACAGCTGTGTAGACATAACATAGAGATGCTCATGACCTGGCTCTCAGCCGCTAGGGTTTGTGAAGTGTATAAATGTGACACCGACACTGTGAAAGAGCTGTTGAACAAAGCTCTGCCAGCTCCCTGCCCCCAGTCCACCCACTCCCCTCAGACTTCAGCTGGGGCTTGAACCTGATGCAAGCCCTGATAAATGCTTCTGGAGCAGAGGGCATCCTTGGCTCACATTCTGAAAAACACTGACCTAGTGCAATAGCACTTGGTATCTGTCCAGGCTCCCACAGAATAACTTAGATTCTGTGACTCATTTTTTTCCCTTTGTAAAATGAAGAGAAGATCTCTTCTTAGCCTTCCTTTTTCAGGACTGTCCAAGTCCTGAATATGTTAATGCATGTGAAAGTGAAGAGTAATGCATATAGAGAAGCATATGTAAATATGCTCCCTGAAATACAAATGGCTGATAGTGTACCTTGTTCTATCTCCAGACAAATTTACATTTATTCTAAGAAATCTCCAGGGGTATGATTTGTGCACTAGAATAGGCTCAGAGGAGGAGGTCTGGGGTTTGTATGGGGCTTTCTCAGCATCCTTTCATTCATGTCCATATGATAATAGGAAGGAGAAGAAAAAGAAAGTCACTATCCTAAGCAAGTCACACAGATGATTTCCATTTGATCCTCATATTAGTCCTCTAAATTAGATATTGTTAGTCTGCTCACTTTAAAGAGGAGGCAGATACAGATCAGAGGAGTTTGCCCAAAGGCATTGACAGGTAGAATGTATAGGGCAGGGATTTAGGGCCCAGGTCTTCAGACTCTAGAGCACACCTTCTTAAACACACTGCCATTCTCTACTATGTGGAAAAACCACCTTGACCAGTGTCTTAGTCCATTTGGGCTACAATAACAAAATACCTTAGACTGAGTAGCTTATAGACAATATAAAGTTATTTCTCACTGTTCTGGGGGCTGTAAAGTACAAGATCAAGGGGCTGGGAGATTCAGTGTGTGATGACGGCCCATTTTTCTGGTTCCTTTTCATTATATCCTTACATAGTGAAAGGGGCAAGGCAGCTCTCTGAGGTCTCTAAGGACACTAACTGCATTTAGCAGGAATGTGTTCTCATAATCAAATCATACTCCAAAGCCTCACCTCCTAATACCATCACATTGGTGTTTAGGTTTTAAACATAAATTTGGGGGGACACCAATATTTAGACCATAGCAACAAGGAAAGGGAAGAGAAAGCTTCCTGAAAGCCATTGAGCCACCTATATGCTTCCTTCTGGTGCAGCATTTGCTCAGAATTCCTAACTGTGGAGCTGCGTGCCCTATGTAATCCTGTACCTGAAGTGCTTATGTAGGCGTGATGTAGGCTCTGCATGATACAAACACACTTGGAAAAACTTTCTTTGCCATTCAGTGGTTGCCATTTCTGAAGTAAACCTATGACCTGACCATTCATTATTTGGGAGCTATCAGCAGCAAACAAAGCAGAATTCTCAGCATAGAAAGAGAAGCAGAATCATAACAGAAAAACCAGCACTGAGTGTTTCCTCCCACCCTACCGGGAGAACATGACAAGCCCGGGGACTCAGTACTTCTAAAGATTAACTCTACAAGAGTACAGAGCAAGGGCAGGACTGGGAAGAGGGTCTGCCCTATGATACCTCTAAGCACACCATCTATTTGATGGAGTGCAGTTGAACATAGATTGTTTTAGGGAGTTTTGGGGTGATACAAGAACTGAGACAACATATATAATGGACTAGGTCTTTCATCCATAAGGTCATGGACCGTTTGAGGGTTGGTCCAGTTGCAGCTGCTAGAGGCTTTGTCCCGGAGCTGCTGGGAGCAGGCATCTCTGTCCCACATAAATTTATTTTGTTTTTTAAGAGTCTCTGCCCCAGGGAAAGGGAGCTGGCTGGAGCAGAGGTCGCCACCCACTCTCCTGTCCTACGCCTACCTCCCTTACTTCTCCCCGGTTCCCTCCCCTGTCCCAATCCCTCAGATCCAGGGAATTCAGAGTCCCTTTTCTTACCATGAATTCTGACTTTCCTTTCCCCCTTCCCCTCACTACCCGGATCAGTCCCACCTCTCTGCTCCCTGCAGCAGAGTGGCCTTGAGAGTGGTTGTCAGGGTATATGGCTGTTGACCTGCTGCTGACCTACCGCCTTCCAGGTCAGCCATCCTCAACACTGTTCCCCAGAGGAGCCCAGAACTCTCTGGAACCTGCTGTAATATGGAAGTACCTTCCAGTAAAGACAGGCTTTTGTTGATCTAACTCAGGGGTCAGCAAACTCTGACCCAGTAAACTTTTATTGAAACACAGTCACATCCATTCATTTACATAGTGTCTATGGCTGCTTTTCTGCTACAAGCTAGAGTTGAGTATGTGTGATTGAAACCTCACAGCCTGCAGAAAGCATACAATATTCCCTCTCCAGCTATTTACAGAAAAAGTTCTTTGACTGTGACCCAGACCAGGCTGCCGTGGTTCTAGTATCCAGAAGTGGTTGGTTCTTGGGTGTTTTCTTCAGAAGTTTCTTGAGGCTTTGAAAGACATTGGTGAGGGTCATGCAACAGAGAGGTCAGTAACAAAAGGAGACATGATTGCTATCTTGCACCCACAGAGCAGATCAAGAGAGAGAGCAAGGGGTGGAGCTCTTATCTGCTGGTTGAAGCAGGACAACCATTCCCTGTACAAAAGCCCTTTAATTTTCTCACCACTCAGTTCAGCTAGAGCCTCTTGGTGATACAGGAATGGAAACAAAAGTGCAATGGAAGCTGACCAGGAATTTGTTAATACAAATCTATGTAACTTTTCTCTAAAAGGAGACATATTGACTGGTAAAAATGCAAGATTCCTGCAGCCCCTTGCTGATCAAGCCCAGGATGGAGTTCATGGCTTCCACTCACTCTGAATCCTTTTCATTAACAATAAAATTACTTGGGTCGTGAGTAGTCAGCCCCTCCACCCACACATACTTGGCCATGTAATGTTAGCATCAGTTTAATTTAAGGATTAATAATATTAATAATGTTGTAATATCTATTATTACTATTCTGTCATATATTAAAACATAATATATTACTTACACTTCCAGGAATTATGTGCTTTACCTCATATATGGCAACTTGACAGACTCAAAATAGTGCCAGATTCTGCCTATTTCTTCTTTATTTCAATCCCGCACCCCCGACTCCCACCACCACCGTGACTATCCCCATGGTTGGTTGGATGCTGCCCCGTATCTGGCAATAGAACAAGATTAACTGGGGCTCCTGATGGTCTTGCTCTGAAAACATCTCTGAGGCACTGGAGTACTCAGATTTCTCAAGGGTCCCCTCCCAGTGCTGTGTGGAGGCCAGATCATAACTTAAAACATGTTCTTCATCATCACTGCTTTAGAAGTTGCCTCTGAACTACTACAGCACTCTGCATATTCATTCTAACATCACGATGGTCTCTGAGCCACCGTGGAGCTGCAGTCTCTTTCTTGTCCTTGCCCTGGATGAAAACTGTTGGTCTTGGGGTCCCTGGGAGAAGCCTTGCTGCTCCTTTCTGATGACATACTATCTTTAGAACATGTCTGTTACTATTGCTGATGCTCCTCAGCTAATCCTAGGATGCCACTAATTTATTCAGTTATTCAAAGAGCATGTTGAGCAGCTCCTATGTGGAGAGAGTGAACAAGAAACAGTCTTGACTTTAGAGGAGACTGCAGGCTAGGTAAGAGACAGACAAAAATAACACATAACGTAGTCATGGAGCCCAGGGTTCTGTGGGAACTTGGATTTGGAAGTGATGGTTTAGGAAAGCTTCCTGGAGAAGTACCATCAAGATGCATTTTAAAAGACAAGTAGGAGCCAGGAGAAGGGACCTAGGACAGGGATGGAGCTGTAGGCAGAGGAGCAACATATACACTGGCCTAGAGGCTTAAGAGAGAGTTATGGGGTTGGAAAAAACATATGTCTCTGTCTTCCTTGACTAGTGGCACATGCAGATGTACCTATGGTGCCTGGACTTTAGGCCCTACCAGAAGCCTAGCAGCACATGAGTTCTCCATGAGAACTTGGACTCTGCCTGGGAAAGTACATTCCTGGTGTTGCACCACTGTGGAATCATTCTTTTCTCTTCCTAATGCTCCTGACATGGGCTGTGGGTCCACCTAACCCTGGACTGACTTGACCTTCTATTAGCTGAGAGATATTTGTCTATATCATGCTGATGTTTAAGGTGATGTCCTTAAGGAAGAAATTCCTATCTGTCACCTTTCCAGATGCTCTGTGGCCTCCAGGCAAATTAGATCACCATCTCACTCTATGGAATGGCAATGACCCAGTTCCTCCAGAACCGTGTGTGGACCCTCAGTCATGTTCACTAGACTCTACTGGGCCCTGCACTATTCTTACACAATCATGATTAGCTACTGGTTGAAAATTGTGACTTTTACTTGTCCACACATTGATTGAACTAAGAGAGACAAGAAGAATATTGAGGGCCTTGCCCCAGTTCTCAGAAAGAGAAAACATCTAAAACAGTGAATCTGGGTTTGTGCTTGGCTTTATGACTTTCGTGAGGTTTGTTCAACTGATGCCAGCAGCATCTGGAACTGGAAGCATGACTGCTCATATTGCAGTAAAAGGAGGCTTACTTGGCTGGGCTTCCCTGCAGGAAGAACTCCAAGAGGGAGAGCAGCAGAGAGGGTGCAAGGCCACCAGAGGCAGCGAGTGGGCAGAAAGCATGTGGGTTTCTGCCTGAGGAGAGAATAGCCATTTGATCTGGTTAAGGCAGGACCCAGGAGGTAAGAACCACCACCTAAAAGCAGGTGCTTTACAAGGTCCTGGGCTTTAACCCGGCCAGTGTGTCTCTTCCTGTAGCCTCCTCCCCTTTCACTTCTAGGCTTTTAGGACTGTGCCCAAACATCCCTCAGCAATAGTCTACCCACACGCTGAGCCAGGCTGCTGACCCTAAACCGACACCCCCAGTCTTCTCTGATCAAAGTATTTCTGACTACCATTATATTTGTTTAAAAAGCCCCAGTGGGCAGAGGAAAAAAAAATGCAAGAAAGGATTATGTTACAGTTTTAAGACAATAGGGTAAGGGTGACTTTTGCTGTCATAAAAAATTTTTACAGTTATTATGATCATATTTTGTTAATAATAGTAATATTGTTTTCATTTTGTTCTCTTTCTTTCCAGATTTTTAAGTCCACTATGTTGCCAATCTATGATAGATTTGGTCAGTGTTATGTGCTAATTGCTTAAACCCCCCTCACTCCCAGAAGCAACTTTGCTGTTAAGGTGGATTTCTGGAGTCAACTGATGTACAAATAATGTATTTCTAATATCATCTCAGTAGCATGGCTGAGTTTTTGTAAAGATTACATATAGAATCCCAGAAACTTAACAGTTGGTTAAAATCTGGCTGTCCCTTTAGTAAAACCTTCCACCCAGCGGTAGAATTCTCTCTGCGACACCCAGAACTACCTGAGCACTTCCAGTTTAGGGTAACTCTTTCTGTGAGAAGCAGTCTACTCAACCTTTGGATGGTTTTGAATGTTCAAAAATTCTTTTCACTAAAAGCAAATCTGCTTTCCTGAAGATTCCTCTTACCGAACCACGTTAGGCTCTGTGGAGCAACTTGAAATGGGTCTGATCCCTTTCCTGAATGAGAGTAGGTCGCCAGCTATTTGCTCTTACCAACAGTGCTGCTATGAATGTTCTTGCCTTTGCCTCCTAGCGCATAAAAGCAAGCGTATCCATAACTAGATTCAGAATTGATAGACCACAGGATAAACAAATGTTCACCTAATAAGAATAACCAAGCTGTTTTTCAAAGTGCTTGTATTCGCCACTCCTACAGTGTGATTTCTATCTTCTCTTCCTTTGCAGTGTCTTTGGATGAAGAGAAGTTTTTAATGTTAATCTTTTCTTTTATAGTGTGTTTTGTCTTAAGACATTCTTTCTTAGCCCAAGGTCAGAAAGACATTCTCCACATTTTACTTCATTTTTTTTTTTTTTTTTTTTTTTTTTTTTTAAATAGTTTTGGTCTTGTTGCCCAGGCTGGAGTGCAATGGCATGATCTCGGCTCACTGCAACCTCCACCTCCCGGGTTCAAGCGATTCTCCTGCCTCAGCCTCCCGAGTAGCTGGGACTACAGGCGTGCACCACTATGCCCAGCTAATTTTTTGTATTTTTAGTAGAGACGGGGTTTCACCATGTTGACCAGGATGGTCTCGATCTCTTGATCTCATGATCCACCCGCCTCGGCCTCCCAAAGTGCTGGGATTACAGGCATGAGTCACCGTTTACTTCGCATTTTTAAAGCTTCGTCTTTTATGTTTTATTTTATAATACATCTAGAATTGATTTTATGTATGGAGAATTCTGGGAAACCAACTTAATATTTTTCTATGTAAATAATCAGTTGTCCCAGTACCATTCATTGAATAGTTTTTTCTTCCACCAACAAATTTGTGGCATCATCTGTATCACTAGTCAAAGTTCCATATATGTATAGGCTTTTTTCAAGGTTCTCTATTTTTATCTAGTAATCTATTTGTTTATTTCTATAGCGTTATAAGTCTTAACAACTAGTGGGGCAAAGATCCCAATTTTTTTTCCTATTTCATGTCTCTTTGCTCTTATATATACATTTTAGAATCGGCCTGTTGAGTTCCAAACCTTGGAAGTGTAATTGAAGTTGCGTGAGTCAATCAACTTGGAGATACTTAACATATTTATGATAATGAATCCTTCTATTTATATACTAAACAATCTCTCCATTTAAGTTCCCTTTCTTCCTATTTCATTTTTAAAATTTCTAACTATGACTCTTGTATGTCTTTTGCTATATTTATTCTTAAGTACCTTATTTTTTATTGCTATTACAAATTATTTCCTTTCTAAAAATTCTTTTGTTTCTTGCCGGCACATAGATACATAAATTTATCTTTTATTTTATATTTTAAGTCAGTCACCTTGCTAAATTCTATTATTTCTCCTTCTATTGTTTGGGATTTTCAGTGTAAACAAATCTATTATCTGAAATTATCAATTTTTTTTCTATTGTTATGCTTCTATTTGCTTTTTGTTGTCTTAACATGCAGCTAGAATCGTCAGTAAAATGTTGAATAGAAGCCATAATCATGGACATCCTTGTCTTCTTTCTGATGCTTCTGACATCCCTCATTTACAATAATATTTTATGTAAATTTTTGCTAGGTAGTCTTTATTAGGATAAGAATATTTTCTTTTATTGATATAATTTACTAAAAATTATGGAATGGGTGTGGAATTCTAGAAAAATCTCTTTTTAAAAAAAGGCTCGCTGAGGTATAATTTACATAAAATTAAATTCACATTTTAGAGTGTACAGTTCAGTAAATTTTCACAAATATATGCAGTTATAATACTACCATTACAATCAACACATAGACTATTTCCATCACCCCAAAAATGTCCTCATGCCTCTTTGCAGTCAATCACTTTGTATTCTATTTTCTAATGAAAGATTTAGTTTGTTAATATTTTGTTAATAATTTTTGTGTGTACATTCATTAGTGGTTTTGTCCTGTAGTTTTACTTCTTGTACTGTATTTGTCTGATTTTGGTATTGAGGTTATTCTGGCCACATACAATACTTTTGGGAATATTCCTTTTCCTTATATTTTGTAAAAGAGCTTCTGTAAAATGGGAATGATCTGTCCCTTGAAAATTTGGTAGAATTCACCTGTACAACTGTAGGCTATGCTGCTTTCTTTATAGAAGAGTTTAAAATATTTCTTCAACTTATTGTTTAAGAATGGAACAATTCAGGCTATTTTGTCTAGAGTCAGTTTTACGTTCTAGGAATTTATCAATTTTTATAGCTCTGTTTTCAAATTTATTGGCATAAAGTTGTTCATAATAGTTTTTCTTTCTAGTCACTGCTATATGTAATTATGCTTCATATTATTTATGCATTTTCTTTTGTATTCCTTATCAATATTGCCAGTATTAAGCAATTTTATTAACCTTTTCACAGATTTAACTTATGGCTTTCTTTTTTTTTTTTTTTTTTTTTTTTTTTTGAAACAGAGTCTCGTTCCATCACCAGGCTCCAGGCTGGAGTGCAGTGGTGTGATCTCGGCTCATGGCAACCTCCGCCTCCCGGGTTCAAGCAATTCTCCTGCCTCAGCCTCCCGAATAGCTGGGACTACAGGTGCACGCCACCACGCCCAGCTAATTTTTTATTTTTAGTGGAGACGGGGTTTCACTATGTTGGCCAGGATGATCTCGATTTCTTAACATCGTGATCCGCCTGCCTCGGCCTCCCAAAGTGCTGGGATTACAGGCGTGAGCCACTGCTCCCAGCCTAATTTACGGCTTTCTTAATCCTCTTGAGTGTATCTTTGTTTTCCATTTCATGGGTTTCTATGCTCATCTTCATTATCTATATCCTTTCTCTGAGTGTATTCTCTTGTTCTGTTTCTAATTTCTTAAGCTCATTACATTTAAACCTTCTTCTTTTCCAAAATAAACATTTAAGACTATAAATTACTCTCCAAGTTCTGTTTTAGCTGCATGTCATATTTTGATATGTATTATTTTCATTATTATTCTGATCTGAGTAATTACATATGCCACACAATTTGTTCTTTGGCCCACAATTTGTTTAGAAGAGTGTTTTAAAATTTTCAAGTGTGTAAGGATTTTTCATCATTTTGTTATTAACTTTCACCAAATTGCCACTTGTCATAGAATGTGGTCTTTATCTACCAAGTTTTAAATGTTTTAAAGTTTTAAAGCAGCTTGCTTTACAAGATTATGATCAACTTTTGTGAATGTTGAGAAGGTAATTCTCCAGTTTGAGGGACCAGAGTTCTATATGTGCTCTATATATTAGATCAAGTTTATTTTACTGAAATCATCTACATTACTATGTTCTTTTGGCATGTATAACTTATAATATTTCAAAAGATGTGTTAAAACCTATTTGATGAAATTGTATCAATGTTTGTATATTTTGTTTTATATGCCTTCTTTGTTTTAGTATTGGTCTAAGCTCAATATTTTGACATAAGTGCAGCTATTGTCATTTGTCCTCGAGGACACCGTACCCCGCCTGGCTGTCAAAGCACTATAGTTCATATTCTTTCTGTCTCTTGTTTCTCTATTTCTCTCTGTCAATGAGTAAAGGGTCGTAGAAGACCTTACTTCTTTCCTGACAGATCAGCAATATCTCTAAGTATGCATTCTATTCAGGATCTAGTTATTCTGAGATAAAAGGATATCTTGGAATACCTGTAGTCGTAATTCCAGAAGTAAAAATAACAAATGGCTTCTTAACCATTTCAACCCTGTTATTTAGAGGATTTTCTTAAGGAAAAATTGAGATTGAAAAAATAGGTGATCTGTTGTGTTTCCTTGTAACAATGCTGACTGAGTATATTGCAAATTTGGGTTACACAGGCATTTGTGTGGCCCATGGTACCATGCACTAATTATGCCCAGTTGAGCTTCTCTCACATTACCAAAACAGCTGTTGTGTCAGCTCTTCTCTTTCCTGCATCACTCCAGGCTCCTTTCTCTCAGATCATAGTCTCACCATCTACTTTATAAGTAACAATGTTCCCTTCATTCTTTTCCCAATCTTTTGTCCTGTCTAATGTGAAGATGTATTCTTTCTGTTTTCCAACACAAAACTCTTTCATTGTGATCTTGATATCACCCATTCCTGTTTTCTCCAGCCTATGCTTTCTTCATTATTCCCTCTTTAACTTCTCTCTCTCTCTCTCTTTCTCTCTTGACAGAGTCTCACTTTTTATGCTCAGGCTGGAGTGCAATGGCACGATCTCGGCTCTCTGCAACCTCTGCCTCCCAGGTTCAAGCAATTCCTGTGCCTCAGACTCCTGAGTAGCCTGGATTACATATGTGTGCCACCACGGCCGGCTTTTATATTTTTAGTAGAGATGGGGTTTCGCCATGTTGGCCAGGCTGGTCTTGAACTCCTGGCCCCTAGTGATCCACCCGCCTGATCCTCCCAAAGTGTGGGATTAAGTCATAAGCCACCCCTTCTCTTTTTCTGATACTTCCTTCCCCTCGGTTTACAAACATTCTCATGTATGCTAATTTTATAACTCTACAACTTTGACTTCCCCTTGCTCCTTCACATATAGAGCTAGTAACGGATTTTCATTTGTATTAGACTCCGGGTGCTTTGACATTCCTTCTTGGTTTCCTTAAACTTGCCCACCTTCAACTCACACACCTCTGGAAGTGGCTTATTCATTAAAATTTATTTAATTTGAACATCTAAGTAAAAATATACCTTCTGCTAAGACTTTGATATAAATTGAATATTTCTGTCCCTCCAAATCTCATGGTGAAATTCGATCCCCAATATTGAAGGTGGGGCCTGATGAGATGTTTTTGAGTCATTCATCCCTCATGAATGGCTTGGTGCCCTCCTTGCGGTAATGAGTGAGTTTTGCTCTGTTAGTTTCCTGGATGCCTGACTGTCAAAAAGAGTCTGCCACCTTCCTCCCTTCTCTCTCTTGCTCCCTCTCTTGCCATGAGACATACCGGCTCCCCTTCCCCTTTTTCCATGAGTGGAAGCTTCCTGGGGCCCTCACCAGAAGCAGATGCTGGCACCATGCTTCTTGTATGGCCTGCAGAAATGTCAGTCTTTTCTTTATAAATTATCCAGCCTCAGGTATTCTTTTACAGAAATGCAAAATGGATTGAGACAGACTCTATCTGACACAATAGTCAGGGACCTCGGATGAGTTACTTAAATACCCTGACCTCTGACTTAACCTATAAAATGTGCATGTATATAATCATATAGGAGTCTTGTGAGGTTTTAGTGAAAAGAGACAAGTAAAAATAGCTCAGTAAATTTTAGTGATGATGATTATGTCTTAAAATCTACATTTTACCTCCCCTACTGAACCTACTCTTTCAGGGGTCACTAATCATCAAATCCATTAGCTTGTGTACTTACAGAAGCAATTTAGGGAGATCTTGAAAACATATAGTTAAAAAATGAGGAACTAAACTCAGGAAATTAGAATGATTAGTGTTAAGTACTTCAGAATTCACCGCATGAGTCCAGTCACACCCAGACAGCATAGGCAACCCAGGTGGATCTGCACTGCGGCCTTTTCTGACTATGCAGAAAAAACAGGCTCATCGCTGCTGATATGGGCACCTGGAGTTAATTTTTGTTTTGTTTTATTTTTAAAAAGTAGTTTTATTGAGGTATAACTGACATGTAATAAATTGTACATATATATTATATAATTTTATAAGTTAAAACATTTCTTAAGTGTGGTAAAATGCACCCAACATAAAATTCACCATCTTAACAATTTTAAGTGTGTAGTTCAATAGTATTAAGTATATTTACATTGCTGTACAACCAATCTCCAGAACAATTTCATTTTACAAAACTAAAACTCTATACCCACCACACAGCAATGCCTCATTTTCCCCTCCCCCACACCCTGACAACCACCATTCTACTCTCTGTTTCTATGAATTTGACTACTCTAACCTATGTAAGTGGAATTATACAGTACTTGTCTTTTTGTGACTGGCTCATTTCACTTAGTGTAATGTCTTCAAGGGTCATCTATGTTGTAGCATGTGCCAGAATTTTCTTCCTTATTAAAGCTGAAAAACATTCCATCATGTGTACGCACCACATTTTGTTTATTCATTTATCTTGATGGACACTTGGGTACTTGGATTGTTTCTTTTTTTTCTTTCTTTCTTTCTTTCTTTCTTTCTTTTCTTCTTTCTTTCTTTCTTTTTTTTCTTTCTTTCTTTTTCTTTCTTCTTTTTCTTCTTTCAGGATCTCACTCTGTCACTCAGGTTGGAATGCAGTGGGTGCAAACACTGCTCACTATAGCCTCGACCTCCCAGGCTCAAGCGATCCTCCCACATCATCCTCCTGAGCATCTGGGACTACAGGCTTGTGCCACCACACCTGCCTAATTTTTGTATTTTTGGTAAAGACAGGGTTTTGACACGTTGCCCAGGCTGGTCTCAAACTCCTCCTGAGGTCAGGATCCAACCACCTCAGCCTATCAAAGTACTGAGATTACAGCCTTGTTTCTACTGCTGAAGAGGTTTGAGGAAGGACATATTTGCGTTGGACCTTAGTCCGGCCTGAACTTTGTCAATAAGACATAGCACATATCATCCAATGGACCCTTCATATGAATTGACCAAAATACTGCGGTCATCTCCTGTTTCCTGCTTACTGTGTCACTGCTTAGTCTTCTGGGTGTGCCAGTTTTCAAAATCTTGAATTCTCTTGTTGGATGAATCTCACTGTCTCAGCAGGATAATGCTGGCTTCAGAAAACCTCTCTTGGATCATTCTCGCCCTATCTCTTGCTCTTCCACACTATTTTGTAAGTTTGACAACAGCTCAGGACTGGTGCATACCTCTCTGATTAGGCCTTTCTAGGTCAAATTAATTCCCCTTTTCATTGAGACTTGGCAAGCCCTATGATATAGCAAGAATAAAGAATGCTATTGCTTTCTAGCCAAAGTAATATATATCTTAGTAGATTTCTTTTAATTAATAGTGACTGGGGATGTTTTTATAGCTCTGGATGAATCCTTCCCATTCAGAGTAATTATTATTCACTTGAGAAAGCAAACTAAAATTTTATGTTGCTCATAAATGTTTGAAAAGGAGCCATTTCATATTCCAGGATAGGAAATCATAGGCTTGCCATGTGGATGTTCTATTTGAGGGCTCTTGGCTTTGAAATAAACATATATCCAGTTTAGCATCTGCGTGAGGAGAAGCGATTGCATGCCACTAGGTGGGACAGTGCACGAGCTCATCCCTGAAGAACTCTGCCAGCTACTCCTTTATGGACTGGTGGGTCTTATTAGTGTCATATGATCATGTCAAATAGGCCAAGTGGATTTTGATTTCTGAGTCCCCTGCCTCTCTGTGGCTTATACCATTCTACAAAAATCTAAATTCTATCATAATATAAGCTTATAATACATGAGAGCACATTTTGTATTTCATTGGTCTAAGTTTAATTTGAGTACCTAGTAATTTTGAATTACATGACTAATCAACCAGTTGTCCTGCTATGAACCTATCCCTTGCAGCCCTGAGTGTGGGTGGAGGACAAGGGTTTCCCCTCGGGTGGAGATGGTACACAGATGTCCTGGAGGAAGCAAGGATTTTTCATAAATAGAGGGAAACAAAAGGAAGAATTGTACACATCTCCTCAAGAGGACTCAGCTGAACAGGAAGCTCTGGAAATGCCTGAAGCTACTCACTCAGATGGAAGACAGCAAAGAGAATGAAGTTTTACTGCAAGGTTTCTGAAGGACTTGATTTATAAAAAGCTCAGAACTGATTTAACTGGTGCCAAGTCTTCAACCCAAGAGGGATCTGACATACAAAGAAGGTAGTGAGGCTGCTTTGCCCACCGCTGTAGCTGGCATGGATGTTACAGGCAAAATACATTTCTAAGGACATAAAAGTTGCCTATACATATATCATCTTAATATAATTTTCAATATTTATAGAGTAAACCATGGTCTTCCTCACTGCTTAATCATTTGATTTTCATTCTCAGACCTCAGAAGAGAGTCATTTTCTTTTTCCTCTTACAAAGGATCTGTTGATATACTGGTTCCAGCCTTGTCTCTTCCATTCTTGGGTATGTGTGTCTTAATCTCTCAGTCTCTGATTTGACAAGAACATTAGAACACCAAAGGAAAAACAAACAAAAACTCTACCTGGATAACATGCTGTAAAAGAGAATGAGGTAGAATTTTACCTTTGTGACCCGAGAACTGATCAAATTTAAATATTATCACAAACTTATTGCCTCTGAAATACCTGTGTATAACAGATACTTGCAGAGGATCACAGGCCTGGTTTCATAAAGCAGTAGTAAGAATACATTTAAGGTCATAGTCCAAGGCATAGTTCTGGTTGAAAGAGTTCATTGAAATACAGATTTAAGTCTATCCCCAAGAGGCCTGATTTACTCAGCTCTAAAGTTCTAAGGCCATTATCTTGACCCACTAGCATATCTTTATGTAGGTTACTTGACTGAAATATGAAATTAAATGATCAGAATGTATTTTTCCGGTAGCAATACTCAAAGCTTGTACTAACTGATGAGCTCTGATTTTTATTATTTGATTATTTAGCTCCACAAGTTTGAACCCACCTCTACAGAACAAAGGCCATAATCTATCATACTTTTAAAAAATTGTCAATCTTCTGTAGATTATTAGCTTTTCTGATATTTCAGCTAAGCTTCATGCATGTTTACTCAAACTATAGGTTTTGGTATATCAATCTGAAATTTTACAGGAGGAGCAGAATCTGCTAAGAATACAGAATTTTATTACACTTCACTTTATTGTACCTGCAGATATTATGGGTTTTGTTTTTTTTTTTAAATAGCATCTCATTCTGTCACCTAGGCTGGAGTGCAATGGCATGGTATTGGCTCACTGAAACCTCCTCCTCCCAGGTTCAAGCAATTCTCCTTCCTCAGCCTCCTGAGTAGCTGGGATTACAGGCATGTGCCACCACATCCAGCTACTTTTTGTATTTTTAGTAGAGACATGGTTTCTCCATGTTGGCCAGGCTGGTCTCAAACTCCTGATTTCAAGTGATCCACCCATGTTGGCCTCCCAAAGTGCTGGGATTACAGACGTGAGTCACCGCACCTGTCTGGGTTTTTTTTTGTTTGTCTGTTTGTTTTAACAAATTGAAGATTTGTAGCAACCTTGTTTTGAGCAAGTCTATTGGTATCATTTTTTCAACAAGTTGTGCTCATTTTGTGTCTCTGTGTCACATAGTGGTAATTCTTGCAATATTTAAAACTTTTTTCATTGTTATATCTGTTATGGTGACCTGTGATCAGTGATCTTTCATGTTACTGTTGTCATTGTTTGGGGTGCCATGAACTGCATCCATATAAGGCAGCAAACTTAATGGCTAAATGTTGTGTATGTTCTGACTGCTCCACTGACCAGCTGATTCCCCATCTCTCTCTCTCTCTCTCCTCAGGCCTCGCTATTCCCTGAGACACAGCAATACTGAAATTAGGCCAGTTAATAACCCTACAGTGGCCTCTAAGTGCTCAAGTGAAAGGTAGAGTCATACATCTCTTATTTTAAATCAAAAGCTAGAAATGATTAAGCTTAGGGAGAAAGACACGTCAAAGCCAAGATGGGCCAAAAGCTAGACTTTTTGCCCAAAGCAAACAGCCAAGTTGTGAATGTCCATGAGTTCTTGAAGGAGATGAAAAATGCTACTCCAGCTAACACACAAGTGATAAGAAAGTGAAACAGCCTTATTGCTGATATGGAAAACGTTTTGGCTGTCTGGACAGAAGATCTAACCAACCACAACATTCCCTTAAGCCAACGCTTAATCCAGAGAAAGACCTTAACTCTCTTCAATACTAAGAAGTCTGACAGAAGTGAGAAATCTGCAGAAGAAAAGTATGAAGCCGTAGAGGTTGGTTAATGAGATTTAAGGAAAGAAGCAACCTCCATAACATAAAAGTGCAAGGTAAAGCAATAAGTGCTGATGTGGAAACTGCAGTAAGTGATCCAGAAGACCCAGCTAAGATAAATAATGAAAGTGGCTAAACAGCAGACAATATAGCCTTCTATTGAAAGAAGATGCCATCTAGAACTTTCATAGTTAGAGAGAAGTCAATGTTTTAAAAGCTGCAAAGGACAGACTCACTCTTATTAGGGGCTAATGCAGCTGGTGACTTTAAGTTGAAGCCAGAGCTCATTTACCATTCTGAAAGTCCTGTGGCCTTGAGAATTATGCTAAATCTACCCTGCTGGCTATATAAATGGAACAACAAAGCCTGGATGACAGTGCATCTGTTTATAGCATGGTTTGCCAAATATTTTAAGCCTAATGTTGAGACCCGCTGCTCAGAAAAGACTCTTTTAAAAATATTACTGCTTATTGGCAATGCACCTGTCACCCAGTATCTCTGACGGAGATGTGCAAGGGGAAGAATGTTGTTTTCATGCTGGCTAACACAACATCCATTCTGCAGTCCCTGCATCAAGGAGTAACTTTGACTTTCAAGTCTTATTATTTATGAAATTCATTTTGTAATGCTATAGCTGCCATAGATAAGTGATCCCTCTGATGAATCTAAGCAAAGTCCATTGAAAACCTTCTGGAAAAAATTCACCATTCTAGAGATAATAAAGAGCATTCGTGATTTATGAGGTCAAAATATCAACATTAACAGGAGTTTGGAAGTGGATTCCAATCCTCATGGATGACTGAGGGGTTCAAGACTTCAATGGAGAAATTAACTGCAGATAGAAATAGCAAGAGAACTTTAATTATAAGTGGAGCCTGAAGATGTGACTGAATTGCTGCAATCTCATGACAAAACTTTATTATATAAGGAACTGCTTCTTATGGATGAGCAAAGAAAGTGGTTTTTGGGTGGAATCTATTGATGAAAATGCTATGAACATTGTTGAAATGACAAAGATTTAGAATATTACAGAAACTTGGTTGGTAAAGCAGTAATAGTGTTTGAGTGGATGGACTCTAATTGTAAAAGAAGTTCTACTATAAGCAAAATGCTGTCAAACAGCATTGCATGCTACAGAGAAATCTCTCAAGCCAGAAAGTCAATTGTTGGGGCAAACTTTATTATGGTCTTATTTTTTTAAAATTACCTCAGTCACTCCAGCCTTCAGCAACCTCCACCCTGATCAGTCAGCAGCCATCAACATCAAGGCAAGACCTTCTACCAGCAAAAAGATTACAAGATGACAACTTGCTGAAGGCTCTGATGATTGTTAGCATTTTTTTGCAATAAAATATTTTAAAATTAATTGCACATTGATTTTTTTTCAACATAAGGCTAGTGTACACTTAAAAGAATACCATATAGTAAAAACATAACTTTTATATACACTGGGAAGCAAAAAATGTGTATGACTCCCCTTGTTATTGCAATACTCATTTTATTGCTGTCGTCTGGAATGGAACCTGCAATATCTCTAGGGTATGACTGGAATACAAGACTGTTTACAGGACACTATCTACTGTTGGCTTGAACACTACAATAATTCTAATCTCCATACAGCAGCCAGAGTTCATTTTTTCTGAAACTGGAGTCTGATGGTATCATTCCTCTTCTTAAGACCATTCAATGTTTTCTACTGCCCTTGGGATAAAATCCAATGCCTTAATGGAATTGGATTAGGCATTCTTTCCATCCAGATGAATTAGGCTAACAGCAGATACTGTATTAATGGCTCCTCCTGTACAATGGACCAGCAGCAAGGTCCCCAAATGTCCATCTTAGGAGAATAAGAGGAGTGGAGTTGAGTCAGGGCATCATCCAAATAGCATGTATGTTACAACAAACAGTGAGAGCCTGGTTAATAACCAGGCCTCAGGCTTGCATTATGTAGCCCCTCCTGTCTCGACTGCCCTTCAGCTGAACTGTTTCCTGGATCTTCTCTGCTAAGGCTGTAACCTCACAAGTAGATTTTCTCTCTCACTGGCTTATTCCCGTCTAAGATCCAGCCATGCTGGTAGGGCTCTTATTAGGATTGGCTCAAACATGAGAAAGTCAGACAGTAATTGCAAATGTTCTTCTGAGTAGGTCTCAACCCATATAAAATCATTTCTTGTTGTATATACCAAAACATACTCATTTTCTGAACCTAAATGTGGTCAAAATGACTTACAACATTTTTCCTGTTTTGCTTAAGCTAGAGTGGCTTGTGTTTCTGTCAATTACAACCAAAGTCCTGACAGACTGTAATTATTTAAGGCAGCTGTAGGATGACCTTGATGTAAGTTGTCTGCCATAGAGAGTTAATAGGTATGTGTTCTCTTTTATACGGGCCTCGGCTGACAATTGGACCATTTATCTAACTTTTGTGGAAAATAATAACTATTTTTAAATTAAGATCATCATTTTGAGCAGCTGGTCTCCAAGTGTTAATGGGTTATCCTATAAATAGCATGTCATTTACAGGACAACAAATAGAAGTGCAATTTAATCAATCACCTAAGCACACGCTTTGCTGTTTTACCCTGATGGCTTTACTGTAAAGCTATGCTGTTCCCAACTAGTCCTTCCATTAGAGTGCTTTTGGGTTTATTCTGCATATCTCTGTGGGCCAGCTCTGTAGGAGCAGATGACTACCCCTTCCCATGGAAGTCTTATTTTTATTTGCATTTAAAAAATTACTTTCTAAGGCAGTGGTTCCCAAATTTTATCCTGCATCAGAATCACCTGCAGGGCTTAGTAAACTACAGAATTCTGGACTCTACACCTGATATTCTGATTCAGCAGGTCTGGAGTGGGAACCAGTTTTTATTACTTACAAGTTTCAGGTGATGGGATGCTGCCTGTCCTCTATCACAGAATACCCACATAGGAACAGACTCTCGCTGGACACAATTTGTCTTCTCCTTGGCCCTTCATAAAAACCCTACTGGTAGAGCTGATCTGCCTGGAGGACTACAGGCAGCTATTAAGCATATGTGCTTTTCCAGACTGGAGTCCCAAACTCAAATGCATGCAGGGGCCAGGGAGATAACCCAAAGGACAGGGCCGTAGGTGGAAAGATAGTAAAGGAACTTGCACGTTTATATGCAAATGCTATGGAAACGTTGAGTACTATGGAACTGGAGAGTATGGGTCCCACCTAAAGGAATGTCATCAGATCAGAGACCCCTAAGCAGGTTTCACTGCTTACTAGAAATGTGCCATGTGACCATGTGACGAGTTCAGGCAGGTTTTCTAACCTCCTCATGCCTGTTTCTTCACCTATAACATCTGGACAATAGAATCTACCTTATAGGACTGTTATGAGGATTAACATAACTAAATAATTTAGAAGAAAAGATATTAATACTATATTATAATAACAGCAAAGGCTTCTGTAATACTGACTACTCTATTTACACGGCCCTAGATGAAGCACAGTATACTTGTTAATTTATTTAATCTTTACAACAACCTATGAGATAAGCACAATTATGAGCCACATTTTACTGATGAGTAAACGGAGGAACAGAACAGTTAAGTTCACACAGCTAGTTGGACGGCTGCTAGGCAGGCCGGCCCCAGGGTCCTGCTTTCACCGTCACACTGGCACAGAGCATCGTTTTGCTCTGTAAAGGAGCAGCGGCCACTGAATCGTGGCCAGTTGTTGCTGCCATGTGGAATATGAGCTCAGTTTTATCTGCTTATTTAATTGTTTTCTTTTAAGAGATGCTAGAAATCTCGATTTGTGTATGTATGAAATAGCCTGTTGTTTTAGTATGGCTTAATTTGCCAAATCACTTGTTGGGGAGAGTGACCCATCTCTGGGCCACTTTAGGTCTGCAGGCCACAAGCTTACAAGCTCTGCCTCCACCCTGGAGGTGTGGAGGGTCATGCAGTGGCCAGTTATTCAACTGGACGTGGCTAGGGCAGAGCAGGCCTTCTGTACTGCTGGGTATTATGCCTTGCTAGCAAGTCAGTGTATTTCACAACACTTTGTCACACGTTTGTCCTTCAGGAGCCTCTGCTTCGAGCCCGTGGCCTTGCAGCCCTTCTCTTTCTTTCCTGTCATGTTTTCTCAGACCCAGACCATGGAAATGTCTCATTCGTCTAAGTGGTACCTAATTCTTCTCTACTGAAACATTGATCCCTCTCTCCTTAGGATGGATAATGATTACAATTTCTAAAATAACAAGAGAACAATGTCAGTAGATAATACTGGCTTTAAACTCATCATTTGTCACTTCTTCCTCTTCTTTTTTTTTTTTTTTGAGACAGAATTTTGCTCTTGCTACCCAGGCTGGAGTACAATGGCACAATCTCGGCTCACTGCAACCTCCGTCTCCCGGGTTCAAGCCATTCTCCTGCCTCAGCCTCCCGAGTAGCTGGGACTACAGGCATGTGCCACCATGCCTGGCTAATTTTGTATTTTTAGTAGAGACAAGATTTCTCCATGTTGGTCAGTCTGGTCTTGAACTCCTGACCTCAGGTGATCCGCCTGCCTTGGCCTCCCAAAGTGCTGGGATTATAGGCGTGAGCCACTGGGCCCGGCTCATTTGTCACTTCTTAAAAATTTCTTTGATTTGGATCTTCTTTTAAATGTAAAATAAGCACCTCCCTAAATTTTCAGTACTCGAGACATGAAATTTTTATAACGTGATTACTTAATGCAAGGAATACCTGAAGAGCGAGACCACAAAACCAGATGAATCCTTCTTCCAGCAGAAAAGCTGTGACCATAGCTTGAATTACAGCCCACATAACTGGCCTGTCCAGTCGGAAATACTAAGGTTAGATATGTGTCATGATGACATAACATTAGTTCCCTAAAATAAATAGAGGCTATTTCTTCCAGCTGGATCTTATTAGTGGCTTTTCTATTTTGTGCTTGGTCAGCCCCCAGGCCAACCTCCCAGGCTGAGCTTCTGATAAGGCCAAGAAAGGCTTTCCCATGCACCAACCCTGCTGGGACAACGGATCATGACCACAGAGTGCTAGTCAGCCTGGTGGTGAGGGTGAAGCAGTCCTCTCGGTGGTATGAACAAGCTACAGCCCTCGACCTGGAATCAGATTCTGAAGCAAGTTTCTCAATGTATGCTCAATTAAATAACTTTTAAAAAAGTGTATAGGATTAGAAATGTGCAGTTTTATTCAGAAATAGGTCTTACTACTGCATGCAGAATTATTGCCACATTGAGCAGTTGCATTTCTGTGTTTGAAATATTTGCTTTTCGAGCGTGGTATGTGTGAAGACATCAACTAAAATACTCCCTGTGGAAGAACACTCGGGACATTTATAACTTGCACTTTGGTTTAAAGAGCCAAATCGAATCTCATATGGAAGAGTTTAAAGGCATTTAATGTTGCGGAGGGGTTCATTGTAGCTGAGAGAGAAGGTGGAAGAGAAGCAGAAAGACTAGAGAAAGGGAGAGGGAAGTTGCTTCTGTGAATTTAGAAAGGCCTGGAAATATAGAAGAACTGGCTGAAAGTTCTAGCTGTTGCTGGCTCTTATTTCACTTGTATGTGACAATTACTTGGTTCTAGGTGCCTTACCATAGAAAATGTAATTATAGGTTATTAATTTTTATAATTTCCTATGATGTAGCCAAATTTAATACAAAAGTTTGACACAAATCAATAAAGTATTGAGTCCCTTTCTGGACAAGGACACATAGAGAAGTTGAATTTAGAATGAAGACTCTAAAATTTCCCGAAGAAAACCTGCTGTCTTGCCGTGGGAACCATAATCTAGGTCTCATCCACAGCTTTGCAAGGTTCACAACTCAAGCTTTTTAGCTCACATGGAAATAACTGGGCTTGGGGGACTGATTATGTGAAGCAACTCATAAGAAACTAGCCCCCGATATATAGAAGATCTAAGAAACTGTGAATATCCTTGTTAGCTGGTCAGCACCATCTCTCCTCTGTTTGAAAGTCTACACGGAAAGCCAAATTATTATCAGAAAGTTACTTCATGAGCACGGAATTCAGCTAGGAGTGAGCTTAGCTCTTAAAGCACCTCCATTGCCCCAGGAGGCTGAGTGCTAGAGATGTAACAACAGACAGTTTTTGTTCCTCTTTCTCTAGACTATTTCAGCAACCGTTCTTACCTCAGATTGGTAAATGCCATTTATAGGGCAACAACTTTCTTCCACATTGCTATGCCTTTATTAGATTTCTAGGCTCTGCTTTACATGTTTAAATTGGGAGAAAACTAGTCCCTAGGAAACCTCTAAAGTTATTATTCTATTATAATGCATTTATTTTCCTGGTTTGCCCTTGTTAGAAGGAAATACTGGTTTCCCACTGCTCAAGTTTTCATGCAGAGGGATTTCCATTAGGGTCATACTCCTGACTTTTCCCCTGGGGAGGAGAATGGACTTATTTGTAGATGAATTTGAGAAATGGTCTTGAGTGTGCAAGATTCTGCCTCTTCTAAGACCCCTCTTCAGATCTGCAGCCTGGCAAAAAGATAACATTCTGATGCTCTCTTCAGCTGTGTCGCAAGAGTCTTGTCCCTACAAAGCAATGCCTCTGTCAGTGACCAGGTGCATAAATCTGTCTCATCCAGAGGGGAAGAAAGGGTGTAATTATTAGGTCTTACTACAGCTTCCCATAGTGGCTATGAAGAATTTGCCAACAAGCACACAGCACCAGATGGATGGACTTTGGAGAGCTCCATTTACCCCTCAATTCCTGAAGCACTGGAGGCCCTCATTAGCACTCAAGCTGCAGAGAGAACTCTATTGTTATTTTCCTGTCATTTACTTTTGTCAAACAATGACAGAATACATTGACTTGAGCAGGGATCAACTTATATTGGATGAATAATTATTTCATTACTATTTAACTTTTTCCTGTACCCATCTTGTCACCTTTATGACATCGAGATCCTCAGAAACACTGAGGATATAGTCATATACAGAATCCTGCAGATGGTTAATTCCATCGTGATACTTTTGGTGCCCTTTTTTACTCTTTTCCTCTTTGCAGTTGCTGACCAAATGCATCTCCCTTGGGGCCTGATATGATTTGGTTCTGCATCCCTGCCCAAATCTCATGTCGAATTGTAGTCCCCAGTGTTGGAGGAGAGGCCTAGTAAGAGGGGATTGGATCATGTCAGCGGATTTCCCCTTTATTTTTGTGATAGTGAGCAAGTACTCAAGAGATTTGGTTGTTTAAAAGTGCGTGGCACCTCCCCTACATTCCCCTGCTCCATCCATGTAAGGTGCGCCTGCTTCCCCTTCACCTTCAGCCGTGATTGTAAGTTTTCTGAGGCCTCCCTAGCCGTGCTTCCTGTACAGCCTGTGGAACTGTCAGCCAATTAAAATGCTTCTTGTCATAAATTACCCAGTTTCAGGTATTTCTTTATACTAGTGCAAGAATGGACTAAAACAGGTGATCTAGTCTCCATTTACGTTTGGCTTAGTTCTTCTCACTTGGGCTTCCGGCCATTACGGCCTCCATTCCTATGGCAGGAATCCTTTCCATTGCACTCTTTCAGCACTTTGTTTCATCATTTTAAATCTCTTCTTGACACTCCTCTACTATTCCTCTGTCCTATGCTCAAACCCCTCTAAACCACCTTTAGAAGGATGAGGGGCACACCCTTCCACCTCCAGGGCTCCCAAAGCTCTGAATCAGAACTGGCATCTTCCCACCTCCAGACAGGCCCTTCTAACCCAGTGTTCTTCCAGACCTGATTGAAAGTCCACCTAAAGCTCATGACATCTTGTCTTTCCATTCAGATTCTGCACCTTTAAGCCAATCCGACCACATCTTCACCACTAGATCTTTCTTCTAATGTCTTCATCCCATGATATTTTGAATTCTTATATAATTCTTTGTCTTTTATAGATGAAGCTAATCTTGTAGAAAAAATGAAATTTGCTATTCCCAGAACTGAGCAATTTTAGATTTGGTAGTTTTGCCAAATTTACACACAAAGGACAGACACAGACTATGATATAAAAACACTGTACCCTTAACGAAGTATCTTACACTCCTAATGAAGTGAAAAATACAATCTAAAACTTTAGTGTCTCAGCAAATGGTGCTAAAAAACTGGATATCTACATACAAAAGAATGAAGTTGAACCCTTACCTTACACCATATACAAAAATTACCTCCAAATACATCAAAGATGTAAGAACTGAAATGTAAGAACTGAAAATTATAAAACTCTTAGATGAAAACATAGGGAAAAATCTTTGTGACACTGGATTTGGCAATGATTTCTGGGTTGCAGCATCAAAAGCACAGGCAACAAAAGAAAAAAAAGCAGATAAATTGAACTTCATCTAAATCAATGACTTCTGTACAATAGAAAACACTATCAACAGAGTGAGAAGGGAACTCAGAGAATAGAAGAAAATATTTGTAAATCACATATCTGACAAGGGATAAATATCCAAAATATATAAAGAACTCCTCCACCACTACAACAACAAAAACCCAATTAAAAAATGGGCAAAGGACTTTGTATTAGTCAGCGTTCTCCAGAGAAACAGAAACAGTAGGATATACATAGATGTATAGAAAGGGGTTTAGTATTATTAGCTCATATAGTTGTGGAGGCCGAGAAGTTCCATATTTTGCCATCTGTAAGCTGGAGGTCCAGGAAAGCTAGTGATATAGTTCCAGTCTACACCTAAAGGCCTGAGACCCAGGAGAGCCACTTAGGTAGTCCCACTAGGAATCCAAAGGCCCAAAAATCAGGAGCACCATTGTCTGAGGACAGGAGAAGATGGATGTCCCAGATCAAGAAGAGAGCAAATTCACATTTTCTCTACTTCTCTGTTCTGTTCAGGCCCTCGAGATACTGGATGATGTTCACCCACATTGGTGGGGGTGATTGGTCTTCTTTACTCAGTCTACGAACTCAAATGCTAATCTCTCCTGGAAACACCCTCAGACACACCCAGAAGTGTTACGAGCTATCTGGGCCATCCTATAGCTCAGTCAAGTTAACATGTAAAATTAACCATCACAGACTCGAATAGATGTTTCTCTAAAGAAGACATACCAATGACCAACAAGCACATGAAAAGATGCTCAACATCTCTAGTCATTAAGGAAATGCAAATCAAAACCACCATAAGCTACTACTTCGCAGTGATCAGGATGGATGGCTATTATGTAAAAAAGATAAAATAATAAGTGTTGGTGAGGATGTGGAGAAATTGAAACCCTTGTTCACTGTTGGTTTGTACAGAATATAAAAATATTGTATTTGTAAGAATATTGTATTTGCAAAATATTGTACAAAAATATTGTATTCATAAGAATATAAAAATGTTCAGCTGTGTGTAAAATAGTATGGTGGTTTCTGAAAATATTAAAGGTAGAATTACCATATAATCTGGTAATTCCACTTGTGGGTATATACCCAAAAGAATTGAAAGCAGGGACTCAAAAACAGATATGTGTGCACCAATGTCTACAACAGCATCATTCACAATAGCTAAAAGGCAGAAGAAACCCAGTGTCCACTGATGAATGAATGGATAAATAAAAGGTGAGATACACATACAAAGCAATATTATTTGGCCTTTAAAAAGAAATTCTGAAACATGCTACAACATGGATAAACCTTGAAGACACCATGCCAAGTAAAGTAAGCCAGATACAAAAGGACAAATATTGTATAACTCCACCTATGAGGTACTTAAGAGTAGTCAAACTCAGAGACAGAAAATATAACGGTGGTTTCCAGGGGCGGAGGAGTGAATAAAGAGTTATTATTTAATGAGTACAAAGCTTCAGTTTTTCAAGGTAAAAAGAATTCCAAAGATGGACGGTGGTATGGTTTCACAACAATGTGAAGGTTATGAAATGCCGCTGAACTGTGCATTTAAAAGTGGTTCAAATGGTAACTTCTATGTTCTGTATATTTTATCATAATAAAAAATAGTCCACAGGGAATCAATTCATTTCCATATATGGAAAACAATTTTACTGAGCAGTTACCGAAATAAGAATGTGATGTCTATAGTTTGGTCCCTCACTCTACAGTCTGCCCTCATGGAGCTTATAGTTCAGTGGTGGGAGACAGACAATAAGTAAGATAAATAAGTAAAATGTACAATATATTAGATGCTGGTGAGTAATAAGGAGGAAAGGAAAACAGGGAAGTACAATGGGGGATATTGCATGTGCATGTGTGTGCACATATGTGTGTTAAATTTTTAGATAGGATGGTCAGAGAAAGCTTCACTGCAATAAAGTAAAATGGGCAAAGCTTTGAAGGAGGTGAGGAAGCAAGTCACATGAATGTCTGAGGAAGGGACATGTTCTAGGCAAAGAGAGGAGTAAGTGCAAAGACCTTGAGACAGAAGCATCCCTGGTAGATTTGAAGAATGCAAAGAAGCTAGTGTGGGTAAAGCAGAGTGAGTAAGTTAAAGATTCATAGGAAATAAGAGCAGAGGGTAAGGAGTTGGTGGGAAGGGGTATGAAGATTGTGTATAGTCAGTTAGTCAATGTAAAGACTTTGGAGGAATTCTCCAGCCAGACAAGAAATGAATACAATTTTATTCATTGTATGCAAAGAATCAGGGGTGTGAATCAGTGTGGCATATTTTAGAGTTGCAAGCTATTCAGCAGAGCCAGAGTCCAGGGCTGGTTGGAAGCAGAATCCGTGGGGAAGTAGTAGGAGAGAAGGCTGGAAAGGAAGGCAGAAGCCAGACGGTGAAGGAGTCTGTAAGTCATACGAGGACTGGATACTTTGTTCTATGGGTCCCTGAGGTCAAGTAGCATTTTTTGAAAAGTCTTCTAATTGTTGTGGGGAGAACAGCATGGAGAAAGAAAAGCCTTCAGGCAGAGAAACGAAGTAGGAGATTATTAGAACTGAAAATAAATCAGTAGAAGGGAATGAAGAGAAGGGATATATTTGAGAAATATTTGGAAAACGCTGGTCAGATTCAGTTGAATTTGTGAGATGGAGAAGAGGGAGAGTTTTAAGAAGATTCAAGGGAGGATATGGCTTGCTGGACTAAGCAGATGGTGATATTCACCAAAACAGGAGGGAAAATACAGAAGTCGCTTTGGAAGAGCAGAAAATGTGAGTTCAGTTTGGGACATGTATAATTTGAAGTTCCAGTGAGGACCTGATTATATTACCTGGAAATCTGGATCTGATATCTGAGAAAGAAGTTGGGTCTAGAGATATGAGTTTGGGGAGCAGAATATAACAAATAATCCATGCATGTGTGAGGATGAGATTGTACAGAGTAACAGCGAAAAGAAAGAAAAGAAATAGGTAAGGATTATTGGAGGAAGAAAAGCCCCCAAAGGTTCAAAGAGGTAAAAAGTGGTCACAGAGTGTTTGTCATAGAAGCCAAGACAGAAGAGAATTTCAACTAAGAGGGAGTGGGTAACAATATCTAAGAGCATTAGGAAGTCAAGTAAAATAAGGATTTCAAAGTGCCCTTTGAAGTTCGTCAGCAAGTGGTCAGCGTTGGTAAGAGTGGTTTCAGTCTAGTAACAAGACAGAAGATGAGTTAGCTATATATGGCAAAGGTGAATCTTTCCTACCTTCTTTGAGCTTTGTTCTTCTCATCTCTCTCCCATTGTTAATTTGGCCAAAAGAAACTTTCCAAGATATTGTATTGTCTTCTTTGGTCTATACTTCATTTATTGTCATATTTGACAATGCTTATTTGTTGTTTTTGCCTGGGATGTTTCTTCTTGGTTGTATTTCAACAGGAAGTTAACAAGAGACACATCAGGCTGAAAACTCTATTCCCATATCCATCTCACATTGTAGTCGGCATCTTGGAAGCATTCTTCTTTTTCCTACTCAGCCTTCAACCCATGTTATCTTCCACTCACTCCTGGCAAACAACATGGCAGTAAGGAAAGAGATAAGCAAAGGCTGAATTGTCATTTGGCACACTTAGTAACTAGAAAAAACATGCTGTGAACTGAACCATGCATTCTATAAATTCTTTCCAACAGCAAACTGCATCTGACACTAGCCCAAAACTAAGAGAGTGGTATCTGGAGGAGATCTCCCTTCAGCTCTGCAGCAGTTACTAGATGAATGACTGCTAAGCAGTGTAAACTGAAATGGGTGTGAAGAACATCAACCTCACTTTCAGGTTTAAATTTAAAAGAAAGAAGCTGTAGGCTACCAAGAAGATAGTGAGGAAAACAAAATATGTGTTATCTTATGAAAAATTACTGTATCATAAGGAAAAACAGAGCACTGTCCTGAAGGTTCAGAGGAATATCATTTTTCTCAAGACAAAAAAAATCCTAGAAGTCCTCCAAAAGACAAAAGAGGATGTGGCTTCCATGAACTAAAAACCAGAAACCCAAAGGAAAAATAGGCTAAATAAAGGAGGATACTGGAAGAGAGCTGGTTAAAATAAAAAATAGACGTAAGAAAATTTAAAATGCAATAGCAGAGCTTTACTTATTGTCAGGATGAAGATGGTTGCATCACTACTGCTGTAACTAGAGAAAAATACCAGGTATATGAAAAAAAATCATACACTATTGAAAGCCACTGAAGAACTGTGGATGCAAAGAAGTACAAATAAATTCCAGAGGGAAATGGGGTTTTCCTAGATGAGCAGAGATGGCAGCTGCTATCATCCCTAAGGGCATTACCTCTACCTGGGGGCGCTGGTGGGTTAAGCAGTGAACTACCATAGGTGAAGATACTTGATTAGGTCAAGGACAAGCTAGCTGAGCTCTTGTCAGTGTACTTGGGCTGACATGGTGCTTGGAATCTGGAGGAGTCCCAAACACACAGCTAGGTCTTGTTATTCACTAAGTTTTCCTCACCAGACTTCTGTTGAGTGAGCCATGATAAGGCTGGTCTAGAAGTGAAAGACAAGAAAGATTTCATAGTTTTGTGATACTTATATCTCAAAGCCCTGACATTTAAAATAATAGGTGAACCCAACCTAACTCAATTCCTGACTAGATAGAAGAGGTAAGCCTTATGTACCACCCACCTGAAAGAGGAAAGGGCAAGTCTTTTCTGGGGGTAAATATCTAATTCTGCCTCTCTTGTTCTCATATTTATAACTTCCACCATACAATTAAAAAGTCACCAGGCAGGCAAAGAATTAGGAAACATGATATACAATCAAAATAATAAGTCAAATAAAGCAGACTCACAAATGACCTAGATGTTAGAATTATCAGGTATGAACACTAAAATAACTTTTACAAGTATATTTAAAACAAAGAACAAGAGATATACAAAATGAATGAAAAAAATGGTGGATTGATTCAGATAAATAGAAATCCCAAAAAGAAACAAATGGAAATTGTAAAACTGAGATACACAATGTCTGAAATGAAGAATTGATTTGCTGAGCTTAACAGTGGACTGAGAAATGCAAGAAAAGGATTTAGTGAAACCAAAGACAGATCAATGGAAATCATCCAAACTAAAGAGGACAGAGAAAAAAGTATAAAGTCATAGTAAAAGAAGGGAGAGAGAAAAAGACAGATTCAGAGACAGAAACAGAGAATAATAAGAAGGAAGAAGAAATATTTGAAAAGAAAATAGCTGACAATTTCCCCAAATCGGTAAAACTCATCAACACCCAAATATGAAAAAGCTTAGTAGAACTTTAGGTAGCATAAAAACAAATAAGTCTACACCTAAAACACTGCATAGTCAAACATCTGTAATCAAAAATTAAAAAGAAAATATTAAAAACAGCCAGAAAACACACACACACATACACACACACACACATACACACACACACACACACACACACACACACACACACACACACACACACCAGGCTCAGATGTCTCTATTGGTGAACACTACAAAACAGTGAAAGGAAAAATCATACCAATTCTATGGAAACTCTTCCAGAAAATGGAAAAGGAAGGCACACCTCCCAACTTCTGTTATAAGGCCAGCCTGATACAAAACCAATGAAATATAAGAAAACCACATACAATAATCCCCCATAAACACAGATGGAACATTCTTAACAAAATTTCAGCAACAACATATAGAAATGATAATATAACATGACCATGTGGGATTTATCCCAGGATTGCAGGGTGGACATAGCATTTAAAAAGTCAATCAACACAATTTGCTATATTAACAGACTAAAATTCATACATTTATCTCAATAGATATGGAGTATGCATTTGAAAAATTTAACTTATATCTATGATAAAAATTCTAGCAAACTAGAAATAAAAGGAAACTTTCTCCTCCTGATAAGGGCTTTCTACAGTATCGTAGAGCAAAACATCATACTTAATAGTGAAAGGTTAAAGGCTTCTCTCCTGAATTCAGGAAAAAGGTTAAAATGTCCACTCTTGGCCAGGAGTGATGGCTCACAGCTGTAATCCAGCACTTTTGGAGGCCAAGATGGGCAGATCACTTGAGGCAAGGGGTTCAATACCATCCTGGCCAAGATGGTGAAACTCTGTCTTTACTAAAAATACAAAAATTAGCCAGGTGTGGTGTCATGTGCCTGTAATCCCAGATTCTTGGGAGGCTGAGGCACAAGAATCACTTGAACCTGGGAAGTGGAGGTTGCAGTGAGCTGAGATCACACCACAGCACTCCAGCCTGAGTGACAGAGTGATACTCTGTCTCAAAAAAAAAAAAAAAAAAAAAAAAAAAGCCCACTCTTACCTCTTCTATTCAACTAACATTATAGTGGAAGTGCTAGCCAGCTTTATAAGAAAAGAAAAAGAATTAGAAAGCATAGAGTTGGAAAGAAAGATGTAAAGCTATCTTTCCTCACAAATTACATGACCATCCATGTTTAAAATCCTGAAGAATCTACAAAAAAGAAGTTACTGGAACTATAAATGAGTTTAGCAAGTTTTCAGGATACAAGGTGAATTTACAAAAATTAGTTTTATTTCCACATACTATTAACAAAAATCAGAAATTGAGGTAAAATGCTATTTATAATAGCATCAAAATATGAAATACTTAGAAATAAATCTGAATTGAAAGACTCAGTATTATGATGTCAGTTCTCCCAAAACTGATCTATAAAATTCAACACCATCGCAAACAAAATTCTAACAGGAGTAGTAGAAATTGACAAACTGATAAAAAAATTGCAACATTTTTCTCCTCACACCTTCACCCTTAACTCGGACCACAAGTTTTGTTGTTGTTTTATTTTTTTCTTTCATTTACATTTTCACCTTTGTATAATAGGAATATTGCATCATAATATCCTCTTTCACTAGACAGCATTTGGCCTCCTTTTTTCCTTTGAGCCATAATGGTGGTTGCAAAAAAACATGATTATATGTGATTGAAAATGACAAAGATATAGTTTATTAGTTTCACAATGTGTTCACTATGAAGAAGAATGTATGAAAACATAGAATGGGCTGCCTTGAAAGTGACTGATCTCTTAGTCTCTGGACTATCTTCATTCAACCTTTATTCTCAGAAAACTTACCATGAACAAGACACTGAGAATATAGTAATAAGTCAGATATGGTCTCCATTCTCATGAGTCCTGAGATCTATTAATTTAAAATTAATTAGCATGTCCAGGATACTGGGGATTTCCGCACAAAGTAGAGATTTGGACTAGGTGCCCTAGAGTTCTCTTCTGAAGGTTTATATGACTCCAGAAAAAACAGTAACATAAACAAACAGAACACCTTTGTCTTCAAATAAGACAAACACTCCTTTTGTGCCCTCTTTGTCTGGGGCTTGACACTGGTAGACTGAATGACCAAGGGGGGGAAAAAACCTCAACACCTGTAAAATGCCCTGGCCAGCTTGAAACAAAAGAATTTGTCTGTCTCCCTCGTTAATCAAATCCATCTTGTACATGATTGCTCGTGTGGGCCTCTGCCAGAGGGAAATTTCAAACACATGCTCTCGGGCCATGCTTGCTCTCAGGAAAGCTGGAAAGATACTATATCAGAAAATGCAAACCCATTTCCAGGAAAGTTCACCTTTTGGCATTTTGGGAAGCATGGCTCTGGATGCTACTTTAGAGACTCTCTGCTTTGGGAAAGTGAGGCAGCTATGAGCCAACCCAAACTAGAGTGAGCAGATGGCCTGGCATTCTGGAAACATTCTAGGAATATTACTCCAAGAACTACCGCAAAAATGAGGGACAGTTCCAGGAAAACAAGGAGTTGTTCCTAGACCCATGGCAGGCAGCGGGCTCATCAGTTTAATTCTCCTCGCCTTATTAGACATGATCACCTTGGCCTTTCCAAAGACACCCCTTGGTCTGTGGGCCAACGTCCTGTCGCAGAGCCAGTATCAGACTCAGGAGCAAGCTTGAAGTCTTTCCGAAAAGGACATGAATGGATGGCTAATTACCACCCCGGTAACGGTTTTGCCTGAAGTGCTTTTTCGTAGCCTCCGTACCTTCGTTCATGCTTTTTCTTCTTCCTGGGATGGTTCTCTGTCTTCTCTCCTGTTGAATCCCTACTTTTTGTTCCACAGTTATCTCCAGGCCTACTTCTCCAGGGAACTTTGCCTGAATTTCTTCAGCTCCAAATAATCTCTTCTCACAGCATTCTAAATTCTTGTCTAGCATATACTGCACATTTATTATAGCAGTTTGTACACACCTTACCTTTTTTTCCCACTTAACTTAAAAAAAAAAATTAGATTCCAAGTACTGGGGATCCTATCTTCTTCTTTGCATCTCATTGAGCCCCTAACGCCCTTTTGTTTTCTTCCAATCACCCTGCATTTGCACACGGTAGGATTAAGAAAAACTTGGGGGAATGGAGATAAGGAAACAATCCTCATAGCAATCAGAGGTAAAGTTAGACTCTTCCCACTCCTGCAAATGACAAGATCAGGTCTCTTCCATAGTCTCTCTAAGGCTTATAATAGCCTCTCTGTCCTAAAAATCTGAAAAATTAGGAAATTAAACTCACACTAAGTAATGCCTAATTCATCCTGAATTGTTGAGCAATAAGAGTTACACTTAATTGAATTTTCTGGATCACTGGAGCCTACCTATTGGAATCTAAAAAAAACTTTTTAATGATCTACAAAACACACTTTTCTAAAAGCACTCAAAATATCTCTGGAAAATTCCAAAAGAGATTGGTTATAGTAGTTGTATCAATGAAGGATAACTGGGAGATTAGGGAATCAGGGTGGGAGGAAATGGATTTCTCACTATGTGTTTGTGAATTTTGGATCATGCTCATCAATTATGTGTTAATTTAAAATTAATGACACACTTCCTTACTTCATTAAATGTAGTTGCTAAACCTAACTTTTCTTTCTGAATCAAGGTCATCATTATAAATATTATTGTCTTGCGACTAAATACCATGATTCCAACAAAGGATATTAAAATAATGCAGAGTTATTTGCTTCTGTACTAAATAGCTTCCAATCTGCTAAGCCTCCAGTGGCTTTGGGTTTTGTTTACTTTTTAGGTTTTCTCTCTCTTCCCTGGCAGCTATCACTTTTTGTGGTTAACAGAGTGACTGCCAATAGCAACCACCACCCTACTTCTGATTTGCTTTTTTGTTCTGATGTAATTTGAAAGTCACGTGATTTTAGATGATAAATAAGATCTATTAAGTAGAGATGGGAAGAAGAGAACTCTAGGAAGTTGATTTTTATTTGTTTGTTTTTAAGTGCTACCAGCTATGTGGGCTAGAGCAGACTGGGCTGAATATACCCCAGATTTGCCCTCTGGCTCAAAATCACAGGGTCCTTGTGCTAGACAGGCCTGATAAACATCAAAGTAGTTACCTGGTTACCAGAGTGCCACTAGAGGCAATGTCTTAGAAGGTTAAAGATAACCCTCATCCTACTCTCCATGGAGGACATGGAGAGACTACTGAGATTACAACAGCAACTCAAACAATGTGAAAGATTGATGTTGTGAGATATGTGGACTGTTTTTTTTTTTTTTACCTCCCTATGGCTTTTCTGCTTATTTCTATTTGGTTGAGGGGGTGTCAGGGATTTTGTGGTGGGTTCTTTTTGTTTGTTTTTTACTACATTCTAGATATCTGAGTGAGACTACATAAGTATCTTTTCTTTTTATCTGAGGTTAAAAAATTACAAAAAAGCAACCTAGATAATTAACTGGGGCCATGGATTTAAGCAGCACCTTTGTTGATACTCAGATCTGCCACCAAGAAGGTGGAGCCTTGAGCATTATCACCCTGGGAGAAAGTATAAATCATCTGCAAAATTATTGGAGAATGTAAAAGGGAGTTGAAAATCAAGGGCAGAGGGAAGAAGATGCCATAAATACGGTGTTAATGTTCAAAAAGGAAAGCCAAAGAAAGCGAATTGTGGAACATACTGGCCAGTAAATTAGATAGTCCCAGTAATAAAACAGATGTTAACAGTGAAAATCCATCCCCATCTGGAAAGGGTAACATCACAGAGGATTTATGGAAAGAAATGAGTTCAAGCAACTCAGTAGAGGAGAAAAACAGAGCAGGGCCAGAGTTTAGTAAATGGTTGGGAACTTGGGGAAAGGACTTTGTTCATCCTGCCACGCCATTTCTCCTCTAGGGCCAGCTCAAATTGCCTTGGATAAGAATGTGGTCACATGGACTCAACGACTGGCTGGGAGATCATAAATAAAGAATAATGATATAAGTACCCAGAAACAGCTCCAGTGAGTGGAGTTGGGGTGGGGGGGGTGGGGCGCTAAGTGCACTTCCCCAGAGAGCAGGGTCAGGTCTGGTTTTATTTAACATCTTTGCTAATGATTTGAAAGCAGGAACAAACAAATGTCAAGAAAATGCACCAAGCACAACTAGAGACAAGGCACACATCAACTAGGAATGTTACCCAATAGGACTGAGGCAGTTGTGAAAGGGAGCTGGAAGTAACCTAAGTCAAAGCAGCCTAGGAGGATCATCTGCTATGGTTTGAATGTTCCTCCCAAAACTCACATTGAAATTTAATTGCCACTGTGACTATATTAAGAGGTGAGACTTTTAAGAATGATAAGGTCATGAGGGCTTTTCCCTCCTGGATGGGTCTATGCCATTATTGTGGGAGTGGGTTTTTTATTGCAGGCATTCAACCCCCTTTTGCTCTATCTTGCATGCACACCTCCTCATCAAGTGATGCCCTCCACCATGTTATGATGCAGCAAGAAGGTCCTCACCAAATGCAGCACCTCGATCTGCATCCCAGCCTCCAGAACCATGAGTCAAATAAATATATTATCTTTATAAATTATCTAGTCTGTGGTATTCTGTTATGACAACAGCAAGTGAACTAAGACACAATATTAAATTAAAAAACAGTTGCTCTTCAAGGTTGTGTGGGGAAGGGGTGATAGTTGAAGGGGAAGAGTAGGAAATAAGAGTGGCCAAAGCTGCCCCAGGGGACAAATAGTGTTTAATAGCATAGCATGGTAATAAGGAAGTCCAACAGAACAGAGGCCCAGTTTGGTAAGTATGTGACTGTGGTTCAATCAATGTGAAATGATAACTGACCCATTTATTCAGGGTCAGAGGGAGAAGAAAAAGGGTAGGAGTGTTCAGATTGGATTTTAGACATTTATCCTGAACATTCAGACCAAAGGATGTGCATCTGTGCACTCCTGCGTCAAACTTCTAGAATGTTTGAAGTCCCATCACCTAGCACAGTACCTGACACATAGTAGATGCTTGGTGATTGTGAGAGAAATGCAGAAAGTGTGTATATCTGTGACTATCAAGTGACAATGGAGTGAGGGTTGCAGCCAAGGATTTGTCTATCCTTGAGATTTGGGGGTCTCTGTGATTAAAAGAAAAAGAGCCAGGGGCCACTAGGTGTTTAAGCAAATAGTGACCACCGTGCTGGCTTCTCCTCTGGCACCCTACCTGCCCCATCCCTGCCTGTGAAAATGGAATTGTGGTGTGTCCACTACCCCTCTGGTTCTGCCACTTGTGCTCCTGGCCTTCCCTAAGTGACTAGTCACCTATAACCAAACATTACTTTCTTGTGTTCAGTACCTGCCCCCACAATGTTCTCACTGTATTCAGGACCCAGCTTGGATTTATGAGTGGTCCCTTTATTTCCCCTAACTCTGAGTTGGCAGCTCAGAGGAGAGACCCAAGCCTCTTGCTCCGCTATCACCAAATGCAACACCACTGAATGCCCATGTACCTCAAAATCCACTGTACCTCTAGACGGTCTAGAGCAGGGCTTCTTAAAATCTCCTGGGAGGGGAGACTCTGCATTTCTAACAAGTTCCCAGGTAATGCCAGTGTTGGTCTATGGACCATGGATTTGAAAAGAAAAGCTGAAGAGCAGCAGTGTTCAACAGAACTTTCAGCGAAGACGGTAATGATCTTTATCTGCACTGTGCAATAAATACAGTAGCCACTAGACATGTGACTATTGAATACTAGCATGACTTGAAAAGTAACTTTTGAATTTAATTAAATTTAATTTTATATTTACATTAAAATTTTATTAAATTTTAATTAATTTAAATAACCGCAGATGGCTAGTGGCTACTATATTAGACAGCACAGTTACAGTGCAATCATATGCACATGAGATGTTGAGAAGCACTGGTTTGGAGAACACCTGGTCATCAGTTCCTCCCCTCAATAAAACATCAGTCATGTAGTCATATGGGCTACACAACACTGCTGGCCAGCTAGATCAGTAACCAGTTTGACTGGAAATAAGTGTTCAATTTGTATGATGCTTTCTATTTATAACAAAATTGTTCTCCATTTACAGAGACTAAAAGAACTATGACAAGACATTTACAAAGAGATGTTAAAAGATTTGCTACATTTGAATTTTGTTAAACAGTTTTATAGAGTTACAGTTGACATACAGTTAGTTGCATATATTTAAAGTGCATAATTTGACAACTTTTCAGTTACTACAATTGCTACAATCAAGATAACAAACAGGCCAACTGCAGTATCTCATGCTTGTAATCCCAGCAATTTGAGAGGCCGAAGTAAGAGGATCACCTGAGCTCAGGAGTTCAAGATCAACCTGGGTTACATGGCAAAACTCTGTCTCTATGAAAAAATGCCAAAAATTAGCCAGACATGGTGGCATGCACCTGTAGTTCCAGCTGAGGTTGAGGTGGGAGAATCACCTCAGCCCAGGAAGCTGAGGCTGCAGTGAGCCCTGATTGCACCACTGCATTGTTGTTTGGGAGATGGATTGAGACCCTGTCTCAAAAAAACAAAAACAAAAATGAAAGATAACAAACACATACATTACATGTAGACGTTTCCTTATTCCCTTCATACGCCCTCCATCCTGCCTTTCTCTACCCCACATCTGTCAACAGCAAAGACTGTTCTGCTTTCTGTTATATTTGTTTGCAATTCCTAGAATTTTATACAAATGGAATCATATTATGCACTAATTAATTTGCCTGGCTTCTCTTACTCAGCATAATTTTTAAAATTCATCCATATTTTTGCACACATCAGTTCATGCTTTTATTAAATTGCTGCCTAGTATGCAATTTGTTCACCCATTCACCTGTTAATGGAGATTTTAGTTATTTCCGATTTTTGACTGTTACAAATAATGCTGTAAGTTTTTGTATAGATATATGTTTTTATTTCTTTTGGGTAAATACCTAGGAGTGGAATGGCTGGAAGTTCTGTAGGCATAGCTTTAAATCTTTAAGAAACTGACAAAATGTTTTCCAAAGTGTACCATTTTACATTCCAAACAGAAATATATGACATACAGTTCCTCCACATTTTCACTGATAGTTGGTAAGGCCAAACATAAATTTTAGCTATTCTAACAGAAGAGTAATTATCTCTCATTGTGGTTTTGTGTTTCTCTAATGATTAATGATATTAAGCATACTTTTATATACTTATATACCATCTGAATAATATCTTCTTCAATAAAGTGCTCAAATCTTTCACCCATTAAAAAAATTTTTTTTCTTGTTATTGAGTTTTCGGAGTGCTGCATTACATCCTGGATCAAGTGTTTTCTTAGATATAAGATTTGCAGCTATTTTTTGCCACTTGATGACTTATCCTTTCCTTCTCTTGAAAGTGTCTTTTAAAAAGTAAATTTTTAACTTTGATGAAGCCCAATTAATCAATTATTTCTTTTCTTTTAGCATTTTATCTAAGAAATCTTTGCCTAACTCAATATCACAAAGACTTTCTCTTATGTTTTCTTAACTTTTGTATACAGTATTAGATATTAATGTTCATTTTTGGGCATATAGATATCTAAGTATTCCAACATTATCTGTTAAAAAGACTATCCTTTCTCTACTGAATTATTTTCCATCTTTGTTAAAACTCAATTGATGATCTGTATGTGGGTCTATTTCTGCACTCTTTATTCTTCTTTTCATTGATCTATTTGTTTATCTTGACATCAGTATCATATTATTTTGATTACTATAAGTTTTTTTTTAGACAGATTTTTTTCTTTTTTGTCCAGGCTGGAGTGCAGTGGTGCAATCTTGGCTCACTGAAACCTCTGACCCCAGGGTTCTAGCAATTCTACCTCAGCCTCCTGAGTAGCTGGGATTACAGGCTCCCGTCACCACGCCCAGCTAATTTTTTTGTATTTTTAATAGAGACAGGGTTTTGCTATGTTGACCAGGCTGGTGTCGAACTCCTGACCTCAGGTGATGCACCCACCTTGGCCTGATTACAGGCATGAGTCACTGTGCCTGGCCTGATTACTTATCTTTATATTAAGTCTGGAAGTCAGGTAATGTTAGTCCTCCAACTGTGTCCTTCTTTCTTGAAGATGTTTTTAGCTATTCCTGATGTTATGAATTTTCAAATACATTTTAGAATCATCAATTTCTACCAAAAAAAACCTGCTGGGATTTTGACTGGGCTTTCTTTGAGTGTACAGATTAATTTAGAGAAAATTGACATTTTAAGAATATTTAATCTTCTGATCCATAAACAGCATCTCTCTGCATTTAATTAGATCTTCTTAATTTCTCTCAGCAATGATTATTAGGTATGGAAGATGCAGGCTATAAATCACAAGTTGGAGGTTCATTCAAAAATACACACACACACACACACACACACACACACATATATATATATATATTTAATTTTATTTTAAGTTCGGGAATACATGTACAGGACATACAAGTTTGTTACGTAGGTAAACATGTGCCATGGTGGTTTGCTGCACCTATCAACCCATCACCTAGGTAATTAAGCCCTGCATGCATTAGCTATTTATCCTGATGGTCTCTTCTTCCCTCTTCCCCCTCCGGCAGGCCCCAGCATGTATTATTCCCTTCCCTGTGTCCATCTCTTCCCAATTGTTTGGCTCCCACTTATAAGTGAGAAGATGCAGTGTTTAGTTTTCTGTTCCTGTGTTAGTTTGCTGAGGATAAGGGTTTTCAGCTCCATCCATGGCCCTGCAAAGGAAAATATAAACATATTTTTTTAAAAAATAGAGTTGATTGAAAAAAGTACAAAATGATGAGATGTATGGTACAATAACATGTAGAAAAATTTAAGATGAACATATAACCCTTAAAATTATATTTTTCACAAACATTTTGCACAAATACTTAACATCAGTAAAAAGTGTATTAGAATGAATGACTCTGTGGTATGGAAAGGGAAGGAATGGAAGTCAGAATCTAGGGTGAAGGAAAAACAAAAGAGGGACCTTGAAGGAATATGAAAATAATGCACCACGAAATGAGTATGGTAAACAACTCTCTATAAACGTGGAAACCAAAAGTATTAATAATAATATTGTATAATATGTAGCTATTTTGTAGACCCTACTAAATATTATACACAGACAATCATGTCATCTGGAAATAAGACAGTTTTGCATCCGGGAACAGTGGCTCATGGCTATAATCCCAGCACTTTGGGAGGCTGAGGCAGGTGGATGACCTGAGGTCAGGGGTTCAAGACCAGCCTGACCAACATGAAGAAACCTCATCTTTACTAAAAATACAAAAATTACTCAGACATGATGGTGCATGCCTGTAATCCAAGCTACGCGGGAGGCTAAGGCAGGAGAATCACTTGAACCCAGGAGGAAACAGCAACTGAAAGGTGACCTAACGGATTTCAGACACAATAGACTTTAAGTCAAAAGCTGTCACAAAAGACAATGAAAGTCATTACATGGTGATAAAGGCATCAATTCATCAAGAGGATATACTAATCATAAATCCATGTGCATCCAACAATGGAACACTTAAGTATATAAAAGAAATATTAACATAAATGAAGGGAGAAGTCGATAGCAATATAATAGTAGTGGGGGATTTCAATACTTGACTTTCAACAATGGATAGATCATCTAGACAGAAAATCAATAAGAAAATAGCAAAGTTGGACAACTCTATAGACCAAATGGACCTAACAAACATATACAGAAAGCTTTATTCAACAGCAGCAGAATATATATCCTTTACAAGCACATACCAAACAACAATAATGGTATGGAACTAGAAATCAATAACAGAAGAAAAATTGAAAAATTCACAGTATGGGGAAACTAAACAGTGAACTCCTGAACAAGTAATGGGTCAAAGGAGAAATCAAAAGGGAAATAAAAAAACACATTGAGACAAACAAATATAAAAATACAACATGCCAAAACTTATGGGATGCAGCAAAAGCAATTTTAAGAGGGAAGTTTATGGTGATAAATGCCTATGTGAAGAAAACAAAGATCATAAATAAACAATCTAATTTTAAACATCCAGGAACTTGAAAAAGAAGAGGAAACTAAGCCCAAAGTTAGCAGAAAAAAGGAAATAATAGAGTAGAACAGAAATAAATCAAATAAAGAGGAAACATAGAAAATATCAATGAAATTAGTTGTTTTAAAAGATAAACAAAACTGCTAAACATTTAGCCTGACTACAAAATTGAAGAAACTAAAATAAATAAAATCAGAATTGAAAGAGAAGACATTAGAACTAATACAAAGGATCATAAGAGAGTACTATGAATAATTATACATCAACCAATTAGATAACACAGAAGAAATGAATAAATTCCTGGAAACATACAACCGACCAAGACTGAATCATGAAAAATTTAAAAACCTGAGCAGACCAGAAACAAGTGAATCTTTTTTACTGAATAGTAGGTCTCAACAGTGGGCTTAAAATATTCAATAAACCATGCTATAAATAGATGTGCTGTCATCCAGGCTTTGTTGTTCCATTTATACAGCACAGGCAGGGTAAATTTAGCATAATTCTCAAGGATCATCAGATTTTCAGAAAGGCAAATGAGCATTGGCTTCAACTTAGTCACCAGCTGCATTAGCCCCTAACAAGAGAGTCAGCCTTTCCTTTGAAGCATTGAAGCCAGGCATTGATTTCTCCTGTCTAGTTATGGAAGTCCTAGATGGCATCTTCTTACAATTCTATTGGAAGGCTGTATTGTGTACAGTGAAAATCAATTATTTAGTGTAGCTGCTTTCATGAATTATCCTAGCTAGAGACCTGGATCACTTGTTGTAACTTCTACATCAGCACTTACTATTTCACCTTGAACTTTTATGTTATGGAGGTGGTTGCTTTCCTTAAACCTCATTAACTAACCTCTGCTAGCTACAAATTTTTCTTCTACAGCTTCCTCACATCTCTCAGCCTTCACAGAATTGAACAGGGTTAGGAGTCTTGCTCTGGATTAAGCTTTGGCTTAAGGGAAATGTGGTTGGTTTGATCTTCCATCCAGACTACCAAAACTTTTGCCACATCAGCAGTAAGGCTGTTTCACTTTCTTATCATTTGAGTGTTCACTGAAACAGCACTTTTAATTTTCTTCAGGAACTTTTCTGTGCCCCTGGGCTGGATTTATCTACTGAGAGGTGGAGGCCTGGAGAACTGCGTTTGCAGCAGCCCTCTAGGAAGGGAGAAAGGGTGAGGTCGGGGGAGAACTAGATTTTCTGAATCTCACTGGCCTGGGTCCTGAGCCAGAGGTGGATGGGGTCGGGTGGAAACAGAAAGCAGCCACCCGACTGATGAGCCCAGACGGTGGCTTCATGAGAATCATTTAATTGCCCACAGAGGGAGGACATCTCACTTTGGCGGCGGATGCAGGCTAACCAGAAGGAGCCCCAGCCTCTCCTTTCTTCTTCTCTTCCTCCCTCTGTGAATTCAGCCTGATGGATACAAGGAAAGGCTCCAGCCCTTTGATCCCTAGCCACATTGCCCAACTTAAATCATGGGACATTAAAACAACTCAGGGAATTTTTTTACTGGGAGGGAAGGGAAGCAGCCATGTAAGCTCACCTTGGCCATGCCACCCACCCACCGTGAACCAAACTAGCCCAGCTCTCCATACACTCAGCCAGAAAACTTTTTTTTCTTTGTGACAGAAGGCTTCATGCTGGGGATGGTTTTTAAAAAGCAAGAGGGATTAGAGACAGCTTGGGGTTCAGGAGGTATACAGATCAGGTTGCCAATAAAATAAGTTAGGCATCTATCATTTCACAGACAGCCTCTATCATGTAAGAGCTGTATGATCTCAGGAAAGTCAAATAGCCACCATGAGGTTTAGGTTCTTCCTCTACAAAATGAAGATGAAGATACCTACCTGATGGGACCTGGATGGGATGCCTGGTGCTCATTCAGGACATTCCTTTTTCTCCCAGGATTATGGGATGCTAAGACCAAAGATTAAGCTGTTTTATAGTTCTCCTCTGCCAAAAGTTGTGTTATTCAATATATAGATTTTTCTACCACCTCCTTCACTATCTAGTTCCTCATTTCGTTTTTTTTTTCCTACTGTGTCAATCCTACTATCCTTACTATTCCTATGATTTTATCATTCCTAAGTCTTTATAATCCAACCAGGATGGTTGATTGAAAGGACAGGTTGAAACCACTGGATTTTGTAACACCAGATGGGCTTCTGAAACATGTTGCATGCAAACTGTCACCTTGAACAGAGAATCATATTTGAATGCACCTTTTTTTAAAACCTTAAGCAGCTGACAGGTGTTTTCAGAAACTTCTAGTCCTGTCCCTGGGATCTTGCTATTATTCTTTGACTGTGGCCATGGGACTCCCCCATCCCCAGCCATTCTTCAGAAAAAAAGATGGCTGAGAGCCCCGTCCCCTCTCCTCTGGACATGTGGCTACCTAGTGCCTGAAGTGATGGTCTCTATCCAGTCCCAGAACTGGATCATTAGCCCCCTTTTCTCATTGCTGAGAGATAGGTTTGAAGGCTGGACTGGCGAGAGTGAGGTGAGGAAAACGGTATATCCTCTTCTTTTCTTTCTAGCTCATCCACTTACTCCCACATTCCTTCTTTGTTAAGGTGTCCCCAGCTCCTTAAAGCCTGGGATGAGGATTTAAAGTGCCCTCCAGAGTAGTCACCAATGGACTTGAACTTCAGCCTCAACCTGCCAGAGCCAGAGTGTGGCCGGGGGCAAACTGAACCATACCAGACCTAGTCCCGGGGTCACAAGAGCTAGGTTCTATACTAGCCCCCGCCTCACAAACTGTGTACTACCGGTCACTTGTGCACTCTTATGTGTCCACTCTTTCCTCAACCCTCAAATCAGGGGGAAGACAGATGACTCCAGGCTCTCCAGGGAAATGTGGGAACTGAGCATGGCCACTAGGTGGCCGTGCTCAGAAGGACACGGTGCGGGAGACCCTGACACACACCAGGGCTCAGAGACAGATGCCCAGGTTCAGCCAGAGGAGAAAGCCGTGACTTCCCTTCCACGCCCCCTGCTGCAGCCGTGGGAATCGGTGCACATCCCTCCTCCTCCCTCTCCAGCCGATCCCACCATCCCTTAGGACTCCTGGGAAGCTCTCCCTGACAAAGCCTCCCTCCCCACTTCTCAGGGCGGATCCTTGTCACCCGGCTCTCCGCCGTCCTTAATCCCCACTTTGATCAAGACAGCACTCCAGAGAGCCGTCATGGCCCTGTCTGTCTCCCCGTGAGGTTCTGGAGAGCAGACACCAAGTTTTCTTGACCTCTGTCTCCCAGTGCCCGACGTGAGACTGACACAGGGCCTGCTGCTGTGTATTTGTCCTCGGATGAATAAATTCATGAACAGAGCTTGAGAAGATCAAACGAACCCCTTTATTCAATGACTTTTGATCCACTTCTTTTGGTAACTTAGCATGAAGTTATGCTTTTCTTGATTTTGATCAGCAAATATTACTTTGGTGGGGTTTGAAGGCATCTCTTGGCTGTGGGTCTCTTGGTTCAGACAAAAACCAATAACAACCCAAATATATAAAAACGAATAAAAGTAGAGCTACTTGATTTGAAGCTGGGTGGGGAGGCCTAGAGCCGACACTGCTCCGACCTCCACCCTGGGAAGCCTCCACTTAGAACCTGAGGGCTCTGCAAACATGTTTTTTAAGCCCCACCTTATTTGTCCTATCAGTTCCTCTTCTGTTGATCTCCAGTTCCCAGAAAAGATAAATGCCTGGGGAAGGACTGAGTTTCTTGGGGACAGGAGCTGTGTTTCCTATCACAAGGCAGACTGGGGGACAGCACACTCAATGGGTGTTTGACTCACTGAATGAAGCTGACTTGAATTATAATAACAGGGTTCAAAGCCAAATATTGCTTTAGAAGTTGTGGAGAAGTGGCCTTTCCTGGCTTTCCCCCAAGGGAGACACAGAGAGGTGGCTAAGGGGCTGGCTGGCCTAACCGTCACCTCTGAAGGATTCCTGAGTTAAGTAATTGTAATCTCGGAATCAGAGGGGCCTGGGGGTGGCCAAGTGGTCAACAGCTCTTGCTTCAGAACTGGATGGTTCAGTCCATGCTATAGCTTCAGTTTACCTGCGTGTTCCACTGGGTTAGTGTAAGGCAATGCAAATACTGAAAGCTCCAATAAATCACTGTCACATTGAAGAATCTTAGAGTTAGAAGGAGCCACTGGATTGAGCTCGGCTGATCGAGGAAGTCTTCCTCTAGCATTCGTGACAGAGAGCTCACTCCCATGAGGGGCAGCAAGAGCCATTGCCGGAGGGGACTGCTTTACACTCGTCCTCTCTTCAACCTCTCCCCCTCTGATGGCTCTTCCCTCTCCACATAAATGTCCTCGGGTCTCTCCATGTCCTTAAAAAAATTCCTCCCTCTACTGGCACCCCTTTATAAACCTGTTCTTTCCTTCACAGCCAAGGGTCTTGAGAGACCAGTCCCCGTTCTGTCTCTGCTTCGTCTCCTCCCGCTTCCCCTCAGCTCCCTACAATCTGGCTGTGTTCTCACCAGTCCATTGACCTGCTCTTGACTGGATCAAAACTGCCCTGGTATTGTGAAGTTCAATACTCGAACGCTGTTGGCTTTTTACTTACAACTCTTGCATTTCTTTATTTTTCATGACAACTCCCTGCTGGTTTCTTTCCTCCTTCTTTGGCTGCTGCTTCTGAACTTGCTCTTGGTTTGATCTCCAGCCAACCCTCCATCTCTTTTGCATTTTATCCATGTCTCAGTCACTAACATTACCTTTTATGTTATCATCAGCAGTAGCATCAGGCCTTTTTGCCTATCTCCTGTATCGAATTCATAGCAAAATCATGTCAATTCTACCTCCTAAAATCACCCCAACCCATCCCTCTTTTTCATTCCCTTGCCACTTCCTTATTTGTGCCTGGTCTCTTTTAGATTTCTGCCATGCCTTCAGCCCTGGTCTCTCTACTTTCGGTTTTGACCCTATAAAATTCATCCCACATGATGCCACAGATCTAAGATATAAATCAGACCATGGCACTCCATCAGTTTAAACTTTCCCATGGTGTTAACTGCCTACAGAATAACATCCAAGCTCATTAATAGCAAGACCTTTATACAAAGCTCTTTATACAAGGCCCACTATCACCTGGCCCTCTCTTTACCTCTCCAGGCTCTCTTCCTTCATTCCTTAATTTGAACTCAGTCTTACAGTAATGTTAAATTGTCTCAAGGTTCCACTATGATGTCCTTTAGACATTCTATTTCTTTGGAATAGAATCTCCTCCTTACCTTGTAATTTCTATGCACTCTTTAAAACACAGCTCAGCTCTCACCTCCACTGGGGAACTTTTTGTGACTCTTCCTAATCTGACTAGGTGCCTCTGATAGGTTTTCATAGCAGCCTGTGGACACTTCTACCTTAGCAGTAATAAAACTACACTGAGATTGGACACCTGATGGTCATCCCCATAATTTATACACTGCGAGCTGTTTTAGGACAATAGCCTTTTAAAAGAAATGTGTTTCCCCTGTACCATAGAACTTGGAAGGTAGTAAGTACACAGTAATACCTGGAGTAAACTAGTATCACCAAAATAATTCTTACTATTTTCTTTTTTGTGGGTATAATTTGTGGTTGTAAAGTTTCATTTTGAAAATCACCACTATTCAGAGTACTATCTGATAGGCACAGCATTTCTGTCTCCTGTGATTATAAATTTAGAAATGACATAGTCATTTTCTCCCAATGCTCCTCCCATTTTTACAGCACTGACTTTTTCCTCTTTGAGGGTGAAAATGAAGTCCAGTGTATTATCAACTTTGCTAATGCATTCACGTATTACACAATAAAAATGCCAGGGAAGTAGGTTGAAAACTTATCAGATGCTGTCCTTTTAGCAGAATGAAATATCCAGCAAAGAATTTAGAACATACACCTCCCAATCATGCCCAATGTCGTAGCTTCTGAGCTAGATTCTATGTATAGACCAGGAAAATATCATCTATGTCATTTATGTCCTCCCTCTGGCTAGGCAGCATATAGATTATTCCCACAATATATCTCCTGTTTTCACCTCGCTTTATTATCAAATAAATATTCTATCCCTGTGTCAGTTCGGCCCCACCTTCCCACCCCGCACACCAGGCCACTTTTCATAGGACTGTCCTAGGGAGTGATGTTTCTGTATCCACATAGCTCTTCTCTACCTTCTTATTTTTCTATATGAAGCACAGAATTGGTAACTAATAGGGAGACTTTAGAAGTCAACTCTGTCGTTTCATTAATGAGAAAGCATAGCCCATACAGTTAAAATGATTTGTCTAATACGAATAATGTGAACAGCTAACATTTATTATGTGATTTCTGTGCCACATACTTTACATATATTACCCTATTTAATCTGCATGACAACCCAGTAGGGAAGTATTATTAGTATTCCTTATTTCACAGACGAGGAAAATTAAGCTTGGAGAAATGAATTAATGTGCCCAAAGTCACACATCAAGTGAGAAGTAAATCAAGGATTCCAGCTGAGGCAGTTTGACTCAAGAGCCATTTCATTTCACCACCAAGCTCTGCTAATACCTAATACCACAAAGCTACTTATTTTTCTGTTGACTTAAAATATATTTTATCTTCATCTCTGATTGTTCTTCATTTGGCAACAGCTAGAGAATGCTGGCCAAACTGTTAATGGGCTTAATGGTCCACAAACAAGCTCCGCAATGTATAAGAGAGAACCTATTTCAGATGTTAAGAATTTTTATGTAATTCAAATTATCTGCAATGTGAGTATAGGCTTTCATATATTGACGTTCTTAGACTAAGAGCCACCTGTTTTAGAAATGAGCAGTCCAGAAGATAGGAAGCACTATTTGTAATTAAAGTGGAAAATTCCCCCATGGCTGTGAAGTTAAATTAAAAAGGGGGTGATTAAGGAAAGTAAAGAGAGTACTATTAGTCCTTTTAGTACAAACTCTTTGTTTGCCCAAGCCAAACAGTTGCCATTTCTGAACAGAAGTCAAACACCTGTTGCTTCAGAAAGGAAAGTTTCAGATCTGGCTTTTTAGAGCTATTGCTGATAAGAGCTGACCATGAAAACCTTCCAAAAATTGACATCTGGGCCCAAAAGTTTATCTTCCCTTTTGTTTATTTTCCTTTATCTGTCCATGTGCCTTAGCTGGAAATGTGGCTTGCAGCTCTTGTCCAGGACTTACTCCCCCTTCACTTCTGGAAGCAGCTGCTCTAGACAAACAGTGAGGCTGCACTAGCACGATGAGCCCTGGTCTCTAGGGGACACAGGGAGAGGCTTCTGGTTTCTCCGCTCCTGTGGTCTCTCCAAGGTCCCTGACCCGTTGGATTCTGTGGACTCTCCTCTGTCCTTAGTGGACACTGATTACTTAGAGAAAAACCATTTGCACAAACCAGTTAATGCCCAGACTCAGTCCTGGTGCTGCTACCCAGCTGACTCTATCCTCTTAAAGAGCCACACTGGCCATTTTCTCCTGCCATCAAGGGTAGGCTTATTGGGGAATGTGTTCCTGCTTCAAGAGCAAACCACCTGAGGTACAAATCTGCCTTTCGCACTCTCTTACCCATAGATGGCGCCCCATCACCTGTAGCTCTCCCAATTCCAGTGGATTTTGATTTAGCCAGGAGTCCGCTCAGGAATTTCTATTTTTAACAAGCTTCCTAGGCAACCAGCTGTCCCAGTGTACCTGGGACTGAGATGTTTTCCAGCACTTGGAGCTTTCAGTGCTAAAACTGGAGAAGTCCTGGGCCAAATGGAATGAGTTGGTCAGCCTGTTTCTGGATAATTGTGATTTACAGCAGGAGTCTGCAGACTACAGCCCGCAGGCCAATCCAGCTCTCCACCTGTTTTTGTAAATAAAGTTTTATTGGAATGTAGTCATGCTCACTGATTCACATATTGACTGTGGTTACTTTCTTGCTACACTAGCAGAGTTGAGTAGTTGCAACAGAGAGGATATGACTCAAGAAACCTAAAATATGTATTATTTGCCCCTTTACAGACAATATTTGCAGATGCCAACAATCTAATCCCTTCATCGTGAGTTGGCTGCCCCCCTCTCCAGCCCCATCTCCACAGTTTCCTTCTTCACTCTGATGGCAGGAGGCATACGAATCTATTTATAGTTCCGGAAAAGAACCAAATGCTCTTCCTTATACGTTTCTTTTTCCACATGCTGTTCCCTCTGCCTGGAATGCCTTCCTTGCCACTGTGCTTGGCTCATTCCTTCTGGTCCAACAGGATCACAACTCAGACAGACCCTTCTCCAGGAATTCTTCCCTGTCTCTGTGCCCACCCCAGAGCCAGGTTCACTTGCAAGTGAAGCGTCCTACCAACATCTCAATCACTGCACTCACCACACTGTTCCAGAATGGATTGCTTGCTTAGTAGTTTCTTTATAAGAGCCCTCAGGAAAAACACTGTTGCATGTTCACTTTTATGACTCCGTTCCTTAGCTTGACTCTTAGCATGGAAGAAACTCAGGAAATATCGATTGAATTGTGCATCTATAAAATGGGAATAAGAATTTTCCTAAGGTACTTAATCTGTTTGTGTATTTTAGCTATAAACTCAGGTTGTGGCTCCTGCCCAGAACTCACACCCTCTTCTCTTCTGGAAGGGGCACCGGTTTGGGTGTGGCTTCTCTAGACAATGAGGTCCCCCTCAGCCTGGTGGGTCCTGGTCTTGGAGTGGTGTGCATGTGGATAATATAATATTCCCTCTGGTATGGAAATATATGGTAGTTATTGACTGGGAGTGGTGGCTTTTGTGAGTATATTTTTCTGGTCACAATAAGAGTTGGAAAACTGGGAGTTGGGGGAATTTTTTTTCTGAGAATAGCTTTTGCTTTCTTAGAAAACTCAAGAGGAAATATAGGAATGCCATTTTCTCTCCTGTGTTTTATCCTTTTCTTCCCCAGGCCTGCTTATTTCCACACATGCCAAATGTGATACTTTTTGGAAAAAAATGAGTTATAATGTGCTCTATGGCTCTAGACTAATAGAATGGCTTGAGATCAAAAATGGCATCCAAAAAGTACTTGAAGGCATGCTCGCTTTTCCAAAAATATGTGTTTTTCTCTTTGAACAGGATTTTTTCTTTGTCTTTTGCTTTTAAATTCCCAGAAACAGCTTCTCCTGATGAATGATTCTACTCCCGGAAATAGGATCCAAGTGCTGTTCAGCACAGAGTGCTAGATCTTGTGTTCTGTGATCTTCCAGGGGAAATTAAGGAGACCAGTGGAGGAGCAGCTCATCCAGGGGACACAAAAAGCCTGGGTCAGGGGCCCGAACAAGCTAGATGGTGGCAGCGACTAAGGGGAGAGGCCAGCATGAGGTGGGTTTGCAGGCCTGGACTTCACTCCTCTGAGAAGTGGGCTTGGCAAGAGTTGGCAATCGGTCAGTGTTCAGGCTGCTGACTTTGCCCTCTGGGACCTTTTGTTCCTACAGTTTTCATGGGATGGACCCACTCTCCCTCTCCCCAAGGCACAAATCTGTGATAAAGAAAAAGCCTACAATGGAAGGATCATGGTGCTGGAGTCCCAGCCTGGACACATCCCAGATGTTGGATCCAGGGCAAGTTTTTTACTTTCCCAGGCCTCTGATCCTTCTTCTGTAAAATAGACATAGTGGTTTGCATACAGGTTAAAGATTGAGAGCATCTATGGAAAAGCTTTTAAAGTTCCTGACATATTAGATACTCTAAGACAGTCCCTATGTGGGGGATGCCTGGTTCTGAGAAGACAGAGGCTGTGTCTAGGTGGGCACCTCTGCCCTGACCCAAGAGGGCACTTGTCTGCCCAAGTGTCAAGGATGCTGGACTGAGCCTCACACTGACTTCTTCCAGAAGCCTCCAAACTCACTAGCCTTCTTGGCCAGTGGCTCTTCAGGCCCAGCTGGAAGACAGGAATTAAGCAGACCCTGAGGAGCACTAGACAGCTTTTCATCCAGACCAACCTGAGGGATTTTTTTTCTCAGGTCCTTCTCCACAGTCATCAGTTCTCTCCCACATTTAATGCTTCCTGGAAGATCTCACCGGCCCCACAAGGCTTCCAACCCTCCTTGTTATCTAAGGCCTCCCAAATCAGATCTCCAGCCCAGTCCTCTCTTTTAATCTGGACATAGATGGACCCCCTATTTGCTGGAAAGCTGCACTCTATATACCATGAGCACCCTAAACTCACCTCCAAAACTTAGCTCATGTTCTTTCTCTCCAACACTGGCTTCTCCTCATGTGTTCCCAATACAAGTCAATGATATCATCCCCCTTTCTCTTGGCAAAGCCAGAAAAATGTGAAGTCATCCTAAGCCTCCTCCCTTTTGTCCCCCTCTTCATATCTAGTCAACTACAGAGTCATTTATTTACTCATCAATTCAGCAAATGTATATCGAGTGCTTGCCATGGGTAAAGCACTACTCTGTGAGCCAGATAAAGAGTAGTGAACAAAATACACATGGTGTCTAACATCTATGAGGAGATAGATGTTAAATAAATGAATATGCAAACATAAGTTCTGATAAATGTTATGAAAGAAAAGTATAGAGTGTTTAAAGGACTATGACAAGAGGACCTGACTTATATTGGGAGGTCAAGGAATGTGTATTAGTCAGGAAATCCTTCCATTACAAATAACTGATACCTAATTGGAACAAGCTTAAGCAAAAAGAAATAATTTATTGAAAAGATATTGCTGTGGTTCATAGAAGCAAGGAAGAGGTGGCAATCCCAGCTTTGAGACGGCCTCAAGAGTGTATGATAAGGCCAGGTGTGGTGGCTCACACCTGTAATCCCTGCATTTTGGGAGGCCAAAGTGTGCAGATTACTTGAGGCCAGGAATCGAGAGCAGTCTGGCCAACATGGTGAAACCTCATCTCCACTAAAAACACAAAAATTAGCCAGGTGTGGTGGTGCCCCACTGTAATCCCAGCTACTCGGGAGGTGGAGGCAGGAAAATTGCTTAAACTTGGAAGACAGAGGTTGCAGTGAGCGGAGATTGTGCCACTGCACGCTGGCCTGGGTCACAGACTGTCTCAAAAATAAATAAATAAATAAATAATAAAATTTAAAAAAAAGAATGGATCATAAGGTTCAGAAACCAGCACACTGTCAGAACTCTCACTCTCTCCCTTTTCTCCCCTCCATGACTCTCTGAGTTAGCCTCAGTCTCTTCTACTCCAGACAAACTTTCTCTACACATCAGAGAACATGTTTCATCACTGAGTGCTTCTCTAGTCCAAGGGCAAAAGTGTCTTCCTTTTCGTTTGCTGGTAGGAAAATCAGAGAAGAATTAGATGAATCATAGGAATGGAATACTTGAAGTGGCCCACCCCAAATCAGTTCCTATCCCCATAGCTAGGTATGGTGGTCCCCTAAAGGAGGAAGGGTAGGATGAAGTGAGGGGAGGCAGAAGACTTCTTTGAGAAAGTGACATTTAAAATGACATGAGACCTAAAAGAAAAACAGGATTTAGTCAGGTGGGAGAAGAACATTATGAAATTTAAAAACATCATTCATTTATGTAGCATGTATTTATTGAGTACTTACACATGCCTGAACATGGGCATATAACTGAGCATAAGAAGATACAGTACCTGTGCTCTTGGAGTTTGCAAGTGCAGAGATTTTAGGCAGAAAAAGCTGGACTCTCAGAGGACCATAAGAAGGCCCAGGTGACTGGAGGACAGTGAGTGAGAAGATGAGAAGCACAGGTAAGGCTGGAGGGAAGGAAGTCTTAGCAGGCAGGTCCTCATAGGCCATGCTAAGGTTTGGGATTTTACTCCTAGTGCAATGAGATATCACTTAAGGGTCTTATACTGAGGAACAACATGATCTGGTTCATAATCCTAAACTATTACTTTAACTGCTTCATTAAAGAGATTGTGAGAAAATAAAAAGTCAAAGGAGACTGGTTAGAAGTCTATGGCTATAGGGTCAGCAAGAAAGAATGGTGGTTTAAAATAAACAGACCCAAAGAAGAAGGTGCATATGAGATGTATCTTGATGTTATAATGAATAATACTTGGTAATAGATTGGATATGGGGGATAAAGGAGAGGAAGGAGGTAAGATGATACCTAGATTTACCAGTAACTAAGCGGTTGAAGGTTCCATTTACTGAGATGGGGAGATAACAGGAGAATAACATTTGAGGAAGAAAGATGAAGAGTTTAGTTTTGACCATGTTAAATTTGAGATGTTTATGAGACATCTAAACAAAATGTGGAGTTGGCAGATACGTATGTGTGTGTGGGGGAGGTGCACACGTGCGTGTGTGTGATCAAACAGATGTCATATAGAGACATGGAATTGATCATCTCAATTAAGAATGGTGCAGCATAAAAGAAGAAACCCAGAATGGAGCCCTAGGGAGCTTCAACATTTAGGGAACAGGTAGATGTTAAACAAATACTATCTGGGAAGAAGCAGTCAGAGACTGCAGAAGTAGAGTTTGGTATTGGAAAGCCAAAGAGGAGAACATTTAAGAATAGAGGTAATCAGTGATGTCAAATGCAACTAAGATCAAGCAAAACTATAATTTTCAAGTGTCTGTTGAATTAGCAACATAGAGGTCATTGATAACCTCAGCAAGAATAGTTTTGTTTGTTTGTTTTGTTTTGTTTTTGAGATGGAGTCTCACCCTGTTGCCCAGGCTGGAGTGCAGTGGTGCAGTTTCAGCTCACTGCAATCTCCATCTCTCGAATTCAGGCAATTCTCCTGCCTCAGCCTCCTGAGTAGCTGGGAATGCAGGCTCCTGCCACGACGCCTGGTTAATTTTTTGTCTTTTTAGTAGAGATGGGATTTCACCAGGTTGGCCAGGCTGGTCTCAAACTCCTGACCTCACAATCTGCCTGCCTCAGCCCCCAAAAGTGCTGGGATTACAGGCATGAGCCACCATGCCCAGCCTGCAAGAGTAGTTTCAGGGGAGTAAGATGTGGAGGTGGGAGAAAATGAATGGTGTATTAGACCGTTCTCACATTTCTACAGAGAAATACCTGAGACTGGGTAATCAATAAAGAAAAGAGGTTTACTTGACTCAGGTTCTACAGGTTGTACAGGAAGCATGATGCTGGCATCTGTTCAGCTTTTGGGGAGGCCTCAGGAAACTTATAATCATGGTGGAAGGCAAAGGGAGAGCAAGGCATCTCACATGGTGGGAGCAAGAGGAAGTAGGGGGAAGGTGCTACACACTTCTAAACAACCAGATCTCATGAGAGCTCACTGTTGTGAGCACAGTACTAAGGGTGATAGTTCCAAACCATTCATGAAAAAGCCACCTCTACGATCCAGTCACCTCCCACCAGGCCTCACCTCCAATACTGGGGATTACAATTCAACAGGAGATTTAGTAGGATACAGATCCAAACCATATCAACTGCGGAGTCTTTAAAATCATGAGTAAGACAAACATGTCTGCTAATGCTGCATCAGTTCACTCCTATGTTAGAAGTCATAATCAGTGAAACAATACAAGAAAAATAAAAGGCATAACAATTTTAAAAGAAGAAACAAATTGGTCATTATTTGCAGATGACATAATGTCTACACGTAAAGTTGAGAGTAATTTACTAATTATCAGAATAAGAAAATATAGCAAAGTTGCTGGATATAAGAATGATATATAAAAGTCTATTGTATTTGTTTACTCAATCCAAATAGAAATAACAATTCTTTAAAAGTTAATATCTACTATGGCAACAACCACAATAATAAAAAACAGAAGGTACGTGTGTAGGATCTTTGTGGGAAAAAAATCCCCCAAATTTACTAAAAGGCATAAAGATCCAAATAAGTGAATAGAAATACTATGTTAATGATGAAAACTGCAATCTGTGAAAGATGTCGGTTTCCTTAAGACGTACTTGCTCCACCTTAAAAGGAGATTAAGAGATTGCAGCTCCCACTCAAATGGGCAAAGCAGTGTGTGGAAGCCTGCATCGTGAACTTTTGCTCCAGAACAACTGCAGGAATAAATTGGAAAAGCCAAGAGAACCCACAGACCCTCTGAAGGAAGTGGATTGCTCCTGCAGGCCCCACAAAATACCCCAAATACTGTTAGTGCCCAAACTGTGGAAGTGGAAAAGGGAGAATCTTTCACCCCTGAACACACACCTTCCATTGGGAACCTGAAGGTCTAGAACACGGGAGAAGATTCCGACCTTACCTGGAGTTGAGTGAATTTAGAGAGTCAAGTGAAATACAGTGGTAGAGGAGGCAGTGAGAAATGCCCTGTGGGCTTGCAGAAGCCATTTCTGCCTTGCCTCACAGGGGTCCTTGGGGAGGGCCGCCAGAGGCACTGATAAAATGCCACAGGGAGAAGGAGCCCTCCAGGTGAACTTTGCAATAATTTGAAATGATCAAGAAGTCTCCTGGCCAGAACTCAGGAGAAGGCATAAATCTGGTGTGCAGACTCCAGACAAAAGGGAAGCATGAATGCCCTACTTGCTTTCACAGCTGAGAGGTGGGTAGCCTGGGGAAGTTCTCAGCCCTGCTCACCCACTGCCTGGAAACAGACTTGCTGCTGTTGGGAGTAGGCACCATGGGAGGGGTCTGGCCCTTTGGGTTGCATAAAAGCTGGATCAGTCCTGTGACTACTGGCTTTCCCCAACTTCTCTGACAACCTGCATGACACAGTAGAGGCAGCCATAATCCTCCTAGGAACAGAATCCCAATGACCTGGGAACCACATCCCCATCCCCCACAGCTGCCACAGTAAGACCCACCCAAGGAGAGACTGAGCTCAGACATGCCTAGCCCTGTCCCCACCTAAGGGTCTTTCCCTACCCATCCTGGTAGCTGAAGACAAAGTGCACACATACTCTTGGGAGTTCTAGGGCCTCACCCACCACCTGTTTGTCCCCATAGTACCATAGCTGATGCTCTCTTGAAAGCACCGCCTTCCTGCAGGAGGCCAACCAGCACAAAAATAATGCATTAAGAAACCAAAGCTAAGGACCCTCAGAGTCCATTTCACGCCCCTGCCACTTCCACTGGAGTAGGTGCTGATATCCACCACTGAGACCCACAGTTCACAACACAGGACTCTGTGCAGACAACCCCCAGTACCAGCCTGGAGCCTAGTAGACTTGCTGGGTGGCTAGATCCAGAAGAGAGTAAATGATCGCTACAGCTCAGCTCTCAGCAAGCCACATCCATAGGAAAAGTGAGAGAGTACTACATCAAGGGAACACCCCATGGAACAAAAGAATTTGAACAACAGCCTTGAGCCCTAGACCTTCCTTCTGACAGAGGCTGCCCAAATGAGAAGGAACCAGAAAACCAACTCTGGTAATATGACAAAACAAGGTTCTTTACATCCCCAAAAAATCACACTAGCTCACTAGTAATGGATCCAAGCCAAGAAGAAATCCCTGAAAATGAATTCAGAAGTTATTGAGCTAATCAGGGAGGCATCAGACAGGTGAAGCCAAATTTAAGGAAGTAAGAAAATATAATAATACAAGAAATGAGGGAAGAAATTTTCAATGAAATAGATAGTATAGATAAAAAAGCAATCAAAACTTCAGGAAACAATTCTATTGCTGAGACTTTTAAGAGTATCTTGTATAGCAAAATACAAAATTGTGTTAATTCAAAAACCTGTCTTCATGCTCTGAAGTTCTGTCTTCTGCTTGTTCAATTCTATTGCTGAGACTTTTTCAGAGTATTTTCCTATACAAAATAATTTGTATTTTATGTGAACTGAGATTTTTGTATTTTGTATTTTGTATAGCAAAATACTCGGAAAAGTCTCAGCAATAGAATTGAACAAGCAGAAGACAGAACTTCAGAGCACGAAGACAAGGTTTTTGAATACAAAATACTTTGTATTTTGTATAGCAAAACACTCTGAAAAGTCTCAGCAATAGAATTGAACAAGCGGAAGTCAGAATTTCAGAACATGAAGACAAGGTTTTTGAATACAAAATATTTTGTATTTTTTATATAAAAATACTCTGAAAAGTCTCAGCAATAGAACTGAACAAGCAGAAGACAGAACTTCAGAGCATGAAGACAAGGTTTTTGAATTAACCCAATTCAACAAAGACAAAGAAAAAAAGAATAAGAAAATATAAACAAAGCTGCCAAGAAGTCTGGGGTTATATTAAATGACCAAACCTAAGAATAATGAGTATTCCTGAGGAAGAAGAGAAATCTAAAAGTTTGGAAAACATATTTTGGGGGATAATCAAGGAAAACATTCCTGGCCTTGCTAGAGACCTAGACATCCAAATACAAGAAACTCAAAGAACACCTGGAAAATTCATCATAATCATTACCTAGGCACATTGTCATCAGGTTACCTAAGTTAAGATAAGGGAAAGAATCTTAAGAGCTGTGAGGCAAAAGCACCAGGTAATCTATAAAGGAACGCCTATCAGATTAACAGCAGATTTCTCAGCAGAAACTCTACATGCTAGAAGGGAATGGGGCCCTAACTTCAGCCTCCTTAAAATAATTATCAGCCAAGAATTTTGTAACCAGCAAAACTAAGCTTCATAAATAAAAGATTATAGTCTTTTTCAGACAAACAAATGCTGACAGAATTTACCACTGCAAGAATGGCTAAAAGAAGCTCTAAATCTTGAAATAAATCCTGAAAACATATTAAAACAGAATCTCTTTAAATCATAAATCTCACAGGATGTATGAAACAAAAATACAATTTTTAAAAATCAAGGTTTATAGGCAACAAATAGCTAGTTAATAGAATGGTACTTCACATCACAATACTAATGTTGAATGTAAGTGGTCTAAATGCTTCACTTAAAAGATACAGAATTGCAGAATGGGTAAGAATTCACCAAGCAACTATCTGCCTCCTTCAAGAGACTCACCTAACACATAAGGACTCACATGAATTTAAGATAAAGGGGTGGAAAAAGACATTCCATGCAAATGGACACCAAAAGTGAACAGAAGTAGCTATTCTTATATCAGACAAAACAAACTTTAAAGCAACAGTAGTTAAAAAAGACAAAGAGGGACATTACATAATGATCAAAAGCCATATCCAATATTAAAATATCACAATTCCAAATATATATGCACCTAATATTGGAGCCCCAAAATTTATAAAACAATTACTACTAGACCTAAGAAATGAGGTAGACTGCAACACAATAACAATGGAAGACTTCAATACTCCACTGACAGAACTAGACAGGTCATCAAGACAGAAAGTCAACAAAGAAACAATAAATTTAAACTATACCCTAGAACAAATGGACTTAACAGATATTTACAGAACATTCTACCCAACACCCACAGAATATGCATTCTATTCATCAGCACATAGAACTTTCTCCAAGATAGACTACATAATAGGCCACAAAATGGGCCTCAATAAATTTAAGAAAATTGAAATTATATCAAGTGCTCTCTCAGACAAGACTGGAATAAAACTGGAAATCAACTTCAAAAGGAACCTTCAAAATCATGCAAATATATGGAAATTAAATAACCTGCTCCTGAATAATCAATGGGTCAACAATGAAATCAAGATGAAAATTTAAAAATTCTTCAAACTGAATGACAGTAGTGACACAACCTATCAAAATCTCTGGGATACAGCAAAGGCAGTGCTAAGAAGAAAGTTCATAGCCCCAAATGCCTACATCAAAAAGTCTGAAAAAGCCCAAACAGACAATCCTAAGGTCACAGAGGAACTAGAGAAACAAGCACAAACCAAATCCAAACCCAGCAGAAGAAAGGAAATAACCAAGATCAGAGCAAATTAAATCAAAACAAACAAAAGTTATATAAAACAAAAAGCTGGTTTTTTTGAAGAAAATAAAATGGATAGACCCTTAGCAAAATCAACCAAGAAAAGCAGAGAGAAAATCCAAATAAGCTCAATTAGAAACAAAATGGGAGATATTGCAACTGATACCAGAGAAATGCAAAAGATCATTCAAAGCTACTATGAATACCACTACATGTCTAAACTAGAAAACCTAGAGGAAGTGGATAAATTCCTGGGAAGATATTGTCCTCTCCACTTAAATCTGGAAGAATTTGATGCCCTGAGCAGATTAATAACAAGCAGTAAGATTGAAATGGTAATTTAAAAATTACCAACAAAAAAAGTTCAGGACCAGATGGATTCACAGAAGAATTCTACCAGACATTCAGAGAAGAGTTGGTACCAATCCTATAGATACTACTCCACAAGATAGAGAAACAGGGAATGCTCCCTAAATAATTCTATGAAGCCAGTATCACCCTAATACCAAAACCAGGAAAGGACATAACCAGAATAGAAAACTACAGACCAATATCCCTGATGAACATAGAGGCAAAAATCCTTAACAAAATAGTACCTAACCAAATCCAACAGCATATCAAAAAGATAATACACCATGATCAAGTGAGTTTCATACCAGGGATGCAGGGATGGTTTAACATATACAAGTCAATAAATGTGATACACCACATAAACAGAATTAAAAACAAAAAATCACATGATCATCTCAATAGATGCAGAAAAAGCATTTGACAAAATTTAATTCTATAATTTAAGCTCTCGGCAAAATTATACAAGGGGCATAACTCAATGTAATAAAAGCCATCTATGACAAACCCACAGCCAACATAATACTGAATGGGGAAAAGTTGAAAGCATTTCTTCTGAGAGCTAGAAGAGGACAAAGATGCCCACTCTCGCCAATTGTATTCTACAAAGTACTGAAACTCCTAGACAGAGCAATCAGACAAGAGAAAGAAAGAAAGGACATCCAAACTGGTAAAGAGGAAGTCAACTCTTGCTGTTTGCTGATGATATGACTGTTTACTTAGAAAACCCTAAAGACTCTTCCAGAAAGCTCCTAGAACTACTAAAAGAATTCAGCAAAATTTCCAGATGCAAAATTAATGTACACAAATTAGAAACTCTTCTGGTAATGGCGACTAAGCTGAAAGGCAAGTCAAGAATTCAACTCCTTTTACAATAGCTGCAATAAATAAATAAATGCTTAGGAATATAAGTAACCAAGGGCATTGCTCACAGATTGCCGGAGAGGTGGGGCTGGCAGGAAACTTAGAACTGGAGTCCCAAGTACTGCCATCAAATCACCATAAATCATAAGAGCAGGAAAGAAATCTCCTGAGATAGCAGTTTTAAGCAATGAGGCAATATGATTTATTTAACAAAAAAATAACTTCTCATTTAGTTTTAAGCAAACGCATAAATTTTACCAGGGCAAAAGAACCAGTAAACTCTCTATAGTTGTGTAGTTTACATTCTGCATTTACGGAACAACCCTGACATTTGAGGGCAGTTTGTAATCTTGAGGACAGTAACATGGTTTACAAAATTATGTATTGACATAAAGCTTTACACATGATAGGGCCCACTGAGGACAAACTGATGGATGAATGTGGTGAAGCAAAAGCTATATATATAGAGATTCACAGATATGGTTAAAAACTTCATGTTTTAGTAAAGTAGGTAAGAGTGATCCCAATCATTCCCAATAGCATTTGCTGGTATCACATTCTTAAATGTATAACAGAGATTTAAGCATTTTGCCTTAAAATGATTCTAATGAGGCTCTCTCTGCATGGGTTCCAAGGCCTCGGACATAACTGATGATGTGATGCTGAGCAGAACTGCTCTCTAGAAGGTTAACAAGATTTGTGTTTTAAAAGCAATACTCTTCGAGCATCTACATGTGCCAAGTGATTGTCAAGGCATGGGAGGTGAGCCATGTATAAATCTTAGAAGGAACCCACAATCTGTTGCAGAAATAAATTTTCACAAAAATAAAACCAAAAAGGGACAGAGAAGAAATGAAATGCTGAATGAGAGTTAAGCTTGTAACTCCTGGTCCTGGGTAGCAAAAGTGGCCTCTGCTGTTGGAAATATTAAAGAAGGACCTACCAGGAAGAAAAAGAACAGAATAGATGGAGTGACCACAGTTTTGCTTTGTTTTGTTTTGGTAATAGTGCTTTTTGATAATTTTTTAATCAAATACATGAACATGGCCTGAATGGTAAGGAGAGGTTTGTAATAAAAAGCAACACACTACCCACTTCTATTGATGCTTCTTAGAGATAACCACATTTAACCCTTTTAGCTGTTTATTCCGGATATATAATCTGCTTCTATTACTATTCCTTAATTTACCAATTTGGAATCATACCCATTGACTTTCTGCTCTCCTGGATGAGATTTAAGTCTCTAGCTTCGTCTTTGCCAATCTAGATCCTCCAATGTAGTCGTCAGTATTTTAAGTTCCTTGAATAAAAGAAGGAAAGTATTCATGGCTTTATTTATTTTCCATTTACCATGACAGTATTTTTCAGTTCCCCATTGTTATAGATGGAATTGTGTCCTCCAAAAATTCACATGTGGAAGCCCTAATCCCCAATGTGACTGTATTTGGAGATAGGGCTTTTAAAAAGGTAACTGAGGTAAATGAGCCATAAGGGTGGGAACCTCATCCAATAGGACTGGTGTCCTCATAAAAAGAGGAAGAGACACCAGGAATGTGCATGTGCAAAAGAAAGGCCATGTAAGGACAGTAAGAAGAGGGCCATGTGCAAGCCAAGAAGAGCAGCCTCAGGAGAAACCTGGAAGTCCAAACCCTCCAGCCTCCAGAACTGTGGGAAACACATTTCTGTTCTTTAAGCAATCCTGTTTGTGGTGTTTTGTTATGGCAGCCCTAGCAGACTAATACACCCACTTTGTAAGATTTGAATTGTTTATTTGCATTATAATAACTATATTTTTATTTTCCATGACTTATTTCTGTTCCATGATTATCCCTTTCTCATTTGATTCTGATGTTGTCTGCTGGCTGTGATATGTCTCAAATCACTAGAAGAAGAAGAATTATACGTTTTAAAAAGTTTATTCTATGACAAGGATTCCATCTTCAAAGAATAAAAAAGAACTATAAATAAATAAATGTTTTTCTTTTCTCCAGCTATTTTCTTGGTTTATTTTCATGTCTCTCTTTTCTATTGGAGTATTTCCTCAAATGTCCTCAAATGTCTGGACTTCCTCAAATTTCTCTGCCCCAGGAGAAATTATTATTACAATTTGGGAAATTTTCTTCCTGTTTTTCTTTACTAGTATAACTTTATGTATAAAAATGATATAAATGTTGGTATGAACATCCTGGGCTCTAAAATGTTACAGATGTCAGTGACACACTCAGATCTCTCAGAGGCTCAGAGTCTTTCCCTTTGCCTTCATCCATAAAGAATGAATGGAGAAAATAGTGATTCTATTAAACCTGGCTAAGAATAACTGAATATAATGAGAAAAGAAAACTACAGAACAGTATCCCTCACAAACACAGATGCAAAGTTTCTAAACAAAATTTAAGCAAATCAAATTTAATAATATATTAAAGTATAATGCATTTTGACTAAGTGGAGTATATCCTAAGAATGCAAGCTTGGCTTAACATTAAAAAAGCCAATCAAGGTAGCTAACTGTATTATTAAATTAAATGTAAAAAGGAAAACCATATGATCATCTCAATAGACATGGGAAAAGCATTAGATAAAAATTAATGCCCTTTCAGGAAAAATATCATCAGCAATTTGGAGATGTAAAGAAACTTAATAAACCTGATAAAGGACATCTATGGAAAAAACAAAACCCTATGGCTTATATTTACTATAGAAAGACTGAATGCTTCTTCCCTAAGACAGTGAAAAAGGCAAGGTTGTCCATTTTTACCACTTCTATTCAACATGATAGTGGAGGTACCAGCCAGTGTAATGAGGCAAGAAAAAGAAATAAAAGGCATACAGATTGGAAAAGAAGAAGTAAAGCCAGTAACATATAGAGACCCTATCTCTACAAAAAATTTAAAGAAGAAAATAGCCAGGCATGGTGGCATGCACCTGTGGTCCCAGCTACCTCAGAGGCTGAAGAAGGAAGATCCCTTGAGCCCAGGAGGTCAAGGCTGTAGTAAGCTGTAAATAGAGAGGCTTGTAACTGAAAACCTACTTATGTAATGAGTGGCTAGTCTCACCAGTGATTTTTCGTGCCCTTATCAGTGGTTGGTTTGTTGCTCTGTCCTTGTCAAGAAATGTAGCTCGGGAGAGAGATCCAAGATGGTCGACTAGCAGCAGCTCAGGATTGTAGCTCCCAGTGAAAGCACAGAGAGCGAGTGGACGCTGCAATTTCAGATGAATTTCTGTTGCCCACAAACTGGGAGATTCCTGGTGGAGGAGCCAAACGGGTCGCCAGGGTGACTCTTTTGGCTGGCGTGGCTGTTCTGCCAGCACCTGTTGCTTCTCGGTGCAGAGTATACAGGACAGAGTGCCCCTTTAGTCGGGCTCGGCTGGTCCCATCCCCACAAGGAGAACAGCAATTGGAAGCACTGAGGACTGAGAGTTTCACAGCAAGCACAGCTGAACCCGGGAAGGCCTAGCTCTGTGGGGAAGGGGTGTTTGCCAAAGGAAAACTAAGAAACAGAAAAAACTTCATCACCAACCAGCCGGACATCCACTGAGAGACCCAATCTGAAAGTCGGCAATTACAAAGACAATAGGTGGATAAATCCACAAAAATGGGAAGAAACAAGTGCAAAAAGGCTGAGAACACCCGAAATCAGAATGCCTCTCTTCCTATGGGGGATTGCAGCT